>MQRK01242333.1:27389-41243 GCA_001938485.1 Girardia tigrina | reverse complement strand
ATTAAAATATCAATTTTACCCACTAAAAATGCTAAAAACAGTAGAAAAAAATGTTTCAAAAAACGTTTTTTATGTCATTTATTTTAAAATAAAGTTATTAAAAAAATTATTTGAATTAATATATTTATATTGGAATTGGAGATATTAACAAAATCTATTCTTCCATTAGTTTTAAAAGATTTTTTTCTCAAATATGTTTTGTTGTAGAGCGGGCTGGGCGTGACAGTCGCGCAATGGCGAAGGTGAGAGAATNNNNTATAATTGGTTGGAAATACCGTAAACGTAACTTCCGATAATCTGAATCATACTTTGAAACCGCACTTTGAAACTCTGTCTTAACATTTCATCAGCTTTATCGAGAACGAACATTTGAATCGAATCTGTTTCCGGCTCCTTCGCACGATCATGTCGTAGATACGACCAGAAGACCCGACGATCACTTGGAACCCTTTCTCCAGATTACCAATAATCTCATGAATTCGCGTTCCACCGCTTCTTGTACATGATTTAGTGGCCGACCGTGCACTATATATCACACCACGTCCACCGACAAACGGCATTACCGCTCTTTGCCAAATTGTACTTGATCTTCCGATGCCGTAGAACAAATCCTCTTTCAGATTCATATCGTCAAAACTCTCTGTCACTTTTTCTAATTCATTTCTATCCCTCTGGAGACACAGTTTTGCTCCTGTTCTTTTGAATTTTTGTTCGTTATTTCCAATGCTCTTAATTAATAAATTCATCAAATAAGAAAATTTCATAAACCACTATGAAACTAATGTGCTTTTCAATTCAATTTAGAGACAAAATATCGATCTTTGTAAAATATCTAATTTTGCTATAACAATACAATTTTTACATCCAAACAAAAAATGAATCATAAACATTATTAATATTTGACCAAACCCACATTCACAAAACTTAAAAACCAATCACAAACGCCCAATTAACAAGAAATTGGCCAATCACAACGGTCTTATTTTTATAACAAAACAATTACCACTACGATGTGGTTTATTGATCAAGTAATGTATTTTTAATATGCCATTTTGGCAACACCTGTTTATTTGGTTTTTTTAAACTTATTTATTTTATTTATTTTTTGGTTACAAAAACTAAAAAATATAATTATTTTTCAGTTAATTTTAAAGTCTCTTCAATTTTTTTTCAATAATATTTTCTCGTAACAAATATCCAGAAACAGCCGATGCAATTATATCATCTCATTTATTTATAACCATTGGTTTCCTAAGATCCAGAAGAATTAAATCCTGTTGAAATGTGAAAGTACAGCTGATTGAAAGATTTTTGAATGTGTTATATTGCTGATTTGGATGGTAATTTGTCTTTCTTTAATTAAGTTTCATTGATAAGTTTTAAATATCTTTTTGGGGATGAGTTTACTTTAACTTATCATACTTTGATTCCATCATCTCATACTTTTTTATGTTATTATCATATTGATCTTGTAAAATGTTATATTTAAACTTTGTACTTCTTTTCAATACTGATTTTCTCTTGATGTACTTCCTTAAGTTGACATTTTAGACGATCAATTTCAACTTTATTTTCGTCACCATCCAAATTTAGTTTTTTGGGATCCATATCCAAACATTCCACATTTTTGACCCCGTAACATTTTCTTTTTATGTTATTATTTCTGATGTACAAGTTCATTGTTTTTTTTTTGGCAGATTTATATTTCTCTTTTCTGGATTTCAATTTTGACTGCTTCAAATTTGATGAATTCAATGTTTTAGTGTTTGAACTTGATAAAACTTTAAGCATCAAAATCTTTTTTTGCAAACTTCTTATCTCTTATTACAGAATTTCATTTTGAAATATAATTTCGTTAATTTTTGTATTTTTTAGATCATTTTTGATATGTAAAATTTCTATTTCTTTATTTTTAATCTCAGATTTCATTTGAAAAACATGTTGTTAAAGTTTCTTTATTGCTACAAAATTTTTCATCAAAGAGTCTTGCACATTGCCCTGTTTTTCAATGCCCTGAATAACTTCATTTAAGTCTTTGTCATTTTTAAAAAAAACTTTCATCTGATTGTCGCACTTTCGATTTTAGAATTTCATTTACTCGCTTGAGTGTTACAATACTTATAAACAAATTTAGTAAGAGTCAAGATTAGACAAAACTGAAAGAAACATAGTGGTGATTATTGGGTTGACTGGGAACATTGGTGTTTTGGATTAGGTTAATGTTTTTGTATTGATAACTTGATCTTGAATGAGAGCTTAGATTGGATTGAAAAGGATTAATGATGGATGATTCTTTGATTCTATGATTCAGATGATACTCAGCGACTGATAAGTGTTATTTTCTTTAATTTTTGTTCATTTCATATTGCAAAAGAGCTTTGTCAAGTTGTTGGTCAGTTTTATTTACTTGTTATACCAATATATATCTTCTGCAACACTTTCATTGAATAAGGAATGTTGAGATTTGAAACAATTTGAATATGCTTTTTTCTCATCACGATTTTCTCTTTAACGATTAAACAATATTTTTATTTTAAAATCTCTTTCCTATTTATTTCCGTGTTCAAAAATATTTTTAACAAAAGGTTTTGTTTTGATTTAAATATGTCTTTTTTCTGAGAATTTTTGATCTCTTCTACGTTAACAACATTACACCAATTAATAAAAATTCATAAACTAAATCCAAATATGATCAAATTTATAAATAAAACTACTTTACTTTGTTTATTTGAGAAACACTATATTATATGTCCCACCTAATCTTCAGGTTGCACTGAAGACCGGACTGTGGTCGTAATAAAGTGACAGTGAAATTTAATGTTCACTCATAGAAGCATAATTTATTTTATCTGATTCATTAAAATTCGTAATTCAAGAATAACAATTCGATAATTTATTTTTAAATAAATCAAAGTTTGACAAACTTTTAAATACTCAGCAACTAGCGTTCAATAAAATTTCAAAATAATTAATGTTTGACTAATTTCAAATCAAATTGATGTTCAACAAAAATCTCAAACAATTTTCTTTCTTTCTTTTTGACCTTAACAGTTTCGCCGCGGTTGCCACCAATTATACACAAGCCTTTACCAGATCTCTTTATTTGTAGTCTCTTTTCTCACACATTCCATGTTCAATCCACCATGATTATCAACATTCTAATATAGCACTTCATTTCAAACGCTTTAAGTCTATCCATGCTCTTCGGATTTATTGTCCAACTATCGCATCCATAGAGAAGTATTCCACAGACAAATGCCTTAGTGATCTTTATTCTGCTCTTGAGGTTAAAAACTGTGCTAAGCTTAATAATTGCGTTTCTAGTAATACCAATTCGACTTATTATTTCTTCTTAAGTTCTCCCATTCTCTGTGATAGTTGAGCCTAAGTATTTGAAACTCTTAACTTGTTTCAGTTTTTCTCGTTAAATGTCAATCTCGAGTTTAACCTCGTTGTTATGGCTTCCAGAAACCATTATTTTGGTTTTTATCTGCTGATTTCCATTCAAAATTTCTTTGACACTTTGTGAAATCTATTTGTAAGTTCTTGAATCTCTGTCTCATCTTTATTGATTAGGTCTTAGTCATCAGGAAATCGCAGGTTGTTTATTCTTGTTCCTCCGCAGCTTCTTCGAAAACGATCGAGATCGTTTTCGACAATAAAATTTCACTCAAATTTACGAATAAAATTCAAGAAGTTAAATTGTGAAACTACATTTGTATTACAAATTTATTATCTATCTTGATGTAATTTATATTTTTGGGAAATGCCTTATTTTAAAGTTTCTCTAAAATTAGTTTGCGTCTGTGTCTTAGTTAATTATTATATATTTTGGTAAATTTTAATCGAATCAGTGAAAAAAGATTCACTAACATAAAGGAATAAAAAACACTGTATTGTTAAAGAAAATTAAAAACTGAAAATTGGAATACCATGACTTAATATTAGATTGTAAAAGACTTTATAATGTTTTTTAAAAATGTTTTAGACAATAAAGCATACGGTCTAGCAAAAAAATATATCGTATAAACTTTACAAAGTAAAAGTTAAAAAAAAGTATAAATTATGAATCTTTGCTAATGATGTGTTGCAGTTTTATTCATAAAAGACATCAATTTATTAATAAAAATTTATTATAAAAGCAAAAAAATGGAATACTTAAATTATTAGTTATTTTATAAAAAGAATACTTCCAGTTTTAATTATCTAAAAAATAATAATAAAAAGTTGTAATTCCCAAAAAAGAATTTAAAAAAAATAAATTAATAGATAAAGTAATATTTAATATAATTTTTGATTATTATTAATACTTAAAAAAACATTATAATAATAATATAATCAAATGCGATTAAGCATAATTAATTCTAATAAATAAAATATGTATATTTGAAAAAATGTAAACAAAACTGAATAAGTTTTTATTGCACGAGAGAAACGAAACTTTTCGTCGTCTGCGAAGTAATTTGATCTGTTAAAATTATTTATTTTTTTCGTAAGAAATTGTAATTCAATTTGATAATTACAAATTTCTTTATTTAGATGGGAAAACTTAACTAATAAATATTTTTACACAAATAACTGAAGGTAAAAACGCATTCCAAAAAGAAAAGTAATCCTTCTAGGAAATCTTTTATTAATTTATATTTAAGTTATAGCGAAAAAATATTCTTATGCACTGTTCGATAATTTATTTTTATTTACCAAAATGATATTAATGTAATCATATTTAATATAATCGATATTTTTATATTTTGTTGGGGCCTTTCAGCTACAGCACTTTCAGTTGAAGAAATTTTTCTTTGAATCATCAAATGCAGTTGACAAATTGTCTGATTCAGATGGCTGCGCTGTCTCTGGACTGTTAATGATTTGAACTGGAATTTAATTTTTTTTAAATTTTTTTCCACTGGATTTAAATGTTCCTCCAATTCAATAATATATTTTGATAAAGTTGTCCTCAGCTTTTTATTGAAGATTTAAAACTATTTGCATAGTTTACAAAAAACTATTTGGGAATTTGAAACTATTGTATATTGGGCATTAGGATATATAGTATGTTGATTGTGCGGTTGGAAAAAAATCGATTTAGTCGAGTTGAAAGTGTGAGCGAATGTGTTGAGAGTTTTATTGATTTTCTGTGAATGAAATGTAAAATTGAAATTTAAGAAAAATAAACAATTTTTTTATTCTTTTCTATTAAGAGAATTTTTCTATTGTTCAGAATAAACCCGCTGAAGGACATGGATTCTGAGCTATTGAGATCGTTATCGTATGATAACTTAGTTTTAAATTATGGTTTACGAAGGTCGATAGAATATTGATGTATTGATGAACCTGATTTATTCTAAAAATTTGAACAATTGAAACGGAAACTGAGACAAATTTGTAAATGTTATGATTCCCTTCGATTAGACTTTCCCATGCTGTTCTATATTGCGCTCGTGAATATATATTATACTGCATCATAGAACATCATCGGTGAAAACCCTTTATCATGAGAATTTGTTCGTTCAACGTGGAGACCTTTATCATTAGAACTGCATTTAAAAAGCTTGGTCTGACCAAATGAACAATATTCGAGGAAATATCTAACAAATGTTATCTGAGTAATGATCATCCTGGCATATTTATTCTGAACGATTCAAATTGCTGAAGACAAGTCGAAGGAGCGGAAAACAAAATTTTGGTGAACTAATGCTTCTATTGTCCAGCATTCAACATCAAAGCTTCCACAATTTCATTTGTCGCGCAACTCTGCTACCATCACCCGATTGATAATCCCAACTTGGGTCCGGGCGGAACAACCAGCTTATTTATTTGTAAATTAATCCACTTGATTATTTTTATTCTTTGTTAAAAAATTCGTATATATATATATANAAAAAGCTTGGTCTGACCAAACGAACAATATTCAAGGAAATATCTAACAAATGTTATCTGAGTAATGATCATCCTGGCATATTTATTCTGAATGATTCAAATTGCTGAAGACAAGTCGAAGGAGCGGAAAACACAATTTTGGTGAACTAATGCTTCTATTGTCCAGCATTCAACATCAAAGCTTCCACAATTTCATTTGTCGCGCAACTCTGTTACCATCACCCGATTGATAATCCCAACTTGGGTCCGGGCGGAACAACCAGCTTATTTATTTGTAAATTAACCCACTTGATTATTTTTATTCTTTGTTAGAAAATTCGTATATATATATGTGTGTTATATTAAAAAATATCATTTTTATTTACTAACAGTCATTAGTTAAACGCAATACGTAACCCCTACAAATAAAAAGTAAAAATAGATAGTTTTACGCCACACCACTATTGAATACTTATTCCTTGACTGAGCAAATACTATTTATTTTAATTAGAAATATAAAAATGTTTAAATTCTAAATAGAAAAATATTAAAATTAAACAAATAAATTATTAACCTATTTAAAATTGTAAATAAAAAATATTTAAATTATTATAACAAATCTAATTAAAATAAAGTTTATTAAAAATTAATTAAATAATAATAATTTCAGAAATAAAGAGTGTAAATATTGTATTTGGATTAAAGCTTTTAATTCTTAATTTTAATATCGGTTTTCAAACTCCATAATACCTGTATTACGGAAGTTAATTTTCTTTCAAAATACCGGTGATACTTGTTTCGGTAATACAGTTATCGAAAACCTTTTGTTCCGGAAACCGGGCCTCAAAATTAGACCGAGATCCAGAAAGAACTTAAGCTTTTATGTTACTTAATTCTGATAAAGAGAGCAAACAATTCTGCGTTAGAAAACACTTTCCTCAATACGTTTTAAACTGAAATGTGAGCTCCAATAAACATTTCATCGGTATCAAACGACATATATGTTTTTTTTATTTATTTCCTGGCTCAAATCTTCAAATTCTGAGATCAAATCAACAAAGAAAGACATTTTAACTTATTTTAATTGTGACAACATTTTTATAACAATTGACGAATTTTCTTTTGTACACATTTTTTCCACACTGGACATTGATTTAATTTTTTGAACACAACATTGAACACTTTTTAAACACTTTTTTTCAATAAATTACCTTTTTTTATACACAAAACATTGTAATTGTAATTGTTAATTGACATTTTCATTAATTGTGACAAATTTTGTTACAATACAACATTTTCGCACAAACAATCAAAATTTTCTTTTATACGCATGCAAATATTTCACATTCAACAATTGTATTAGCACACATACATACTGATTTCAACACGCAGTCGATCGATCCATTTAAACGAACAAAAAATGACGCAACTACTTGTGATTATTTAACAAAAGTTATATTTTTTTTATTTTGAAAACAATTCATTATTCAAACCAGAACGAACCGAATTTATTGATTATTGCTAACCCAAATAGAAATACCATCACGAAACCATGTGAAAGTGATGGTTTTATTATTTATATTAATTTTAATTCAATATATATATTTTTATTTAATTATTTAATCTTATTTAATTTAATTTACTTAATTATTTTTTTACTTTATTTAAATTAAGTTGATTTAATTAATCATTTTTGTCAGTTAATTATTTATATTATTTAATATATTTTAATTTAATATATTTTCCCTAACATTGGCAAAATGTTCGATCAATTATCAATTTTTCCGCTCCACCTTATATCAGAGGTAAAAAATGAAAACAAAATTCAGAGAAAAAACAAATAGAAAATGTTATAACGAAATATCTTTGACAATTTATTCAAAAAAGGATTTTATATAATTTTACATAAGAATTGCTATATGAATCAATTCAAAAATTCTTAAAAGAATAATCAAATATAATCATGTTAGAACAGTGGAAAGCAAATTATTTCTTTAGATTGATTATTAAGTTTATCTTCAAGTTTGGTTTAAGAACACATAAGAAGGAAAGACGATATTAATCGAGAAATACCATAAGGAGATGATATATTAACTTTTTTATTTTTATTAAAATTCTATATTAAATTGACTTTTTATTTGTTTGAATATTGTAATCCAAATAATTTTGAAATTTGGCGCTTTTAGGATTGATGTAATGTTATAATTACGAATATAACCGTCATTCTATCACAAGTATATATTAAATCCTGACTGTAGATTTTCCTTGTTAAATATATTAACTTTATTATTTTTTAAGAGCATTAACATAGTTTAATAATATTTATTAATTAAATTTATTGATTTAGTTTTTGTTTCTCTTTTTGTCTAATTATTTGAACAGAAATTAAGCATTATCATTGAAAGTCTATTAATATTATAATTTCCTTCAAAAATATTTATTCATTTATAAGATAAAATACATTTTAATATTTCTTTTTACAAAGCAGTTTTATTATTTTTATATTTATTGGTTTAATGGTGATATGTATGAATTTAAAAAAATATGTCCAACTTATGTCCAAATTGGTATGCTCATTCGAACACCGAGTGCGACATTCTACAAGTCGGAAGATTGGTAGTGATGGAAATTGTACTACCAGTTTTTCAAAATATTAACAAAATAAATCACATAATTAGATAAACAGTTGCTCATATTAATGAAAATTTTTAGTTTCGAAAATGTGGTAAGTTATATTAAAATTTTGATAAGAAAGATTGTATATTTATCAACCTTTATAGTAAGAATGTGATATGTATGAATTTAAAAAAATATCAGTTTCTATTTATTCCAAAGATGTACCAACAGCATCTAACAATGTTAATATTACTTTTGCTAATATGTACAAAGACAAAATGTGTAAGTATTTGAAAATATGTATACACTCAAAGCTTCTATGTTATTTCAATTTTTATTGTATTTCGTATAAAAATGATTAAAAAACACATTTTTCCACCAGTGACATAATAAAGAAATTTTTATGAAAAAAATATTTGAAGGTAATAAATATAACTGATTGGCATTAATATATTTTGGGGGTCTTTCAAAATATCCTCTAGAACACTTAAAGAACTTTATCACGCTTTTTATATTTTGGTGATAAAAATCAATTTATGTATTGAGTAAGTTAATTTAAAAAGTTTTATTCTTTGAGATATAATATTAATAAAATTAAGAAAGGCATGAAAAAAAAGGATTGATGGAATGCCTTGTAAATGCAAATAAACATTTCCCATGAGTTTAAGAAATTCAACAACTTTGGGTGGTACCATCATTATTTTATCTTGTTTGTTCTGAGACAACATAATTGATAATATCAGTGTCTTTGCAACAATTTCAAGAGTCAAGGGGAAGCAAAGAATTTTCCTGCACATTTAAATATAAATACTGGATAATCATGATTTCTAATGATCTTTTCATATTTCCTGATTTAGAGCATTTATTGTGAATATTTGATATTATAATGATTTATATTATATTTACATGTTCAAAAAGGTTTCAAGATTGCTCCTTAAGGATAACTAACATAGAAAACATTCAATTTCCATCAGGTGAAATAACCAAAATTCTTTTCTTTTCCTACTTTTTTTTCATTTTATCAAAATTAGCAATTTTTCCGAATACATTTCTTTTGGGTCTTCATAAATGGATTCATTTCCTGTTGCTTCACCATTTGCATCATCATTAAATTCTTTTCCTTTATCACACATATATTAGGTGTACAACTTAGTTTTTTGGATTTTCTAAGAGATGGTGTAACCTTTGTAATAAGCATTATTTTACAGTCGTACGTACAGATTTTTAAAGTGCTGAAATCGAGGCTTTAAAATTAAGTAGGTCATTGACATTAAATGCGTCATAAACATATTTTTAATCAAGTTTTAGCATGACAACTTACATACCAACAAAACAGCATTTGCGAGAAGCACTACTGTTTTGCTTTAATCAAAAGAAAAAAGCTGCAGACAGTTTTCGGCTTCTTGAAGAAACTTATGGCCAACATGCACCAACTCAACAGACTTGCGAGAACTGGTATAAACGTTTCAAAAGTGAAGATTTCGACGTAAGTGACAAAGAGCGTTCCGGTAAACCAAAAAGATTCGAAGATGAAGATTTGGAATCATTACTGAAGGAAGATTCTACTCAAACAGGCCTTTATTTTCTTTATATATATATACAATTTAGTTTTTTATATGTAATACAATTTCTTCTTATTACTTTTCTTTTAGTTATTTTTTTAGTAAAAAATAGGCTGATTAGTAGCCAAATTATGGTTGACCTGTTAACTTAGTTTTATACATCAGTATTTAAGTTGGACAGAAATTTTAACCTAATTTGCTGTAAACACTTTCCGAAGAAAAAACAATGAAGTACAAGACGATGTAACATATCAATTTATTGATACTTTGCAATTTCAAGATTATGTGAGCATGTGTTTATACTACAAGAAATTGGAAAGAAGCTCAACACAACAAATGCAAGATGTAATGCGACTCATATCACAAACTTTGTTCAATGCAGACATAAAAACAATAAATTTATTGGAATATTTTTATTTAATGACATTAATGGACCATAAAATCCTTTAACCTTGTACCTCAAAGCTGGATCCAAATAGAGTTTTTCAAAGATTCATTACAAAAAACAAAAAATTAATGAAAATCAAAAATTAATATAAAATATTCATATCATAATAACAGATATTTTTATTAAGAATTTTATAATTTAGATAACTAAGTTGAATTATAAATTAAAATTCTTTCGAAAATCCGACGGCGTCAAACGTGATAATTAAACTATTTTTGTAAAAAATAATTTCAACTATTATTTTTGTAATTATTTATTTTATGCAAATTAGTTAGACAACGTTAAAGATTGTTAACTCGTTTATATCAAACGTAAATGATTTTTTATTCTTTTTTAAGTTGTTATTTGAATAGAGATACCTTCTATCTTGTAAGATAAAAATGTGTATAAGATTAATATAAGATTGCAATTAAAAAAATTTTAATAAAAATAAAACTTATTTTTTTGAAAAGCGTTATGCTTTTATTCTAAATATTCACTCATACTATAATTAAGCTATTACCATTTAACTTGTTTTAGAAGAATATTTATTAAATGAACTGTTTTTAAATCTTCTTTGAATTAATTGTTTTTGTGAAACATAATTTTTTTAATTGGGAAAGTAATAATCTGTGGATGTAAAGTCTTACAAATTTGGTAATGTCTGATAATTTAAAGTCCAACAGCTATAACTTTTCAACGGCCATTTGTCCGTTGTAGGGTTATCATGTCAGAGCATGAGAAGCGATCTATTGGGTAGGTTCATTGGGTAGTTAAAAATTTTTATAACTATATTTTTTTGCCAGGGAGGTATGATGATGTTCTTTTGGGAATATAATGCTATTTATTATCGAATCCATGTTTTGTTTAAGATCCATGATGAAATTAATATTTCATCAAACACAAATTTTTCTGATTACTGTTTTGTCACTCGTACACGTGTTGAAAAATAAATATTGTCAGAATAAATATTCTTTTTCATTTCTAAACTAGTAACCTTTAAAAATGTTACATCAAATTATGGCAATAATATAAAATTATACGCTATTGATATAAAATATAGGAAATTTACTCCATTTCGTAATAAACACCTTATGAAAGCATGTTTTACTGAAATATTTTTAAATAACGTTATACATATTGTATGATACTTTCCCAGGTTTTCCTAGAGACTACCATGTGACGTATTAGGCGTTGCTGCTGTTCGGACTGGGAAAAGATAAATGTTTATTCAAATTTCTCATAATTTTTTCGGCTCGAGTGATATAGTATTTTATTTTATTGTTAATCGTTAAACATAATTCAGATTAATAGATAAATAAAACAAAACCGAGTCTTTCAAAATGAAAATTTAAAAATCTCGTTCACAAAAATTAAACAAAAATAAATTGTAAGCGAAATTTATTAAAATTCAAGTATATATTCCTCAAACAATTTTTGTTTAATTATACAACAAAATTACGTTTTAGCAAAATAGTGGACGAAATTCGTTTCAGTAAAACCATTCAACAAAATTCATCTCAGCAAAATATCGCAACAAAATAATCAACAATTTAATTCGTTTGAAATCAGTTTTAAATCGGTTCAAAAAAACTTTAGTAAATAAAAAAATGATTTGATACCATTAGTTATTTTGGTCCTCTCACAAGGCTCTTTTTGATTGGTTAACTAATCAGAGCAAGCTATTTCATTCAACCAATGAAATTAATTATAATAATCGGTTCTCAAACAATACACAGAGTTACATAAAAAATTAAATCATAAATGAACTGTATTTATTTCAAATTCAAACTCATCATTTTAATTTAAATTTTTATTCTATTTTCTTGTTCTTTATTGAATTATATCTTGTATTTATATATTTTATATATCATCAATATGGCAATAATATTTCTATGATAATATTTCCACGATTGTCATTCAAATATAACGGGAAAATGTCGATTTGAATCGTCTTTGGGCAAAGAGAGAGATGTTTTTTAAATAAATAAAACGATAGATAATTTATGATTTAAATCCGAAACAATACATTATGACCTTTTTAATTTAACTAATTGCCATAAACTTTGATCAGAACTGTTTCTTACAATTACTTTTTACAATTCATTTCAAGTTAGTTTTGTAATTTTAATTAGAAAATTGTTTAGAATTTTTCTGATATCATTTCTTGTTTATGAAACAATTAATGCAAAATAGAAAACTAATCTTTTATTATATTATACAAAATTATCTTAAAAGGATAATGACACAATAATTAAATCAATCTGAAGAATACACTTTAAACTATTTTTGTCTCAAACTCATTTCCCTAAATTTACTTGGACTCATCAATATTAATATTGCTTTGCGTTCGATGGAATATGTTCTGCATTGTATTTCAATGAAACATCATATATTTAATTTTATATAGTTATTTATTTATATATCTATATCGTAAATATAGCGAATTAAGAAATGTTTGTCGGTTACAAAATCCTGAATATTCTGAATATTTGTTATATTTAATTTAATTTTCTCAAATAAAAAGACGTTTTGAAGGCCAAAAGTAATATGATCGAATAAAATCCTCAACATCATAGAATCTGATGAAGGGAAAATATTTTCTGTTCTAAAAGCGTATACAAGAATTTTACCTGTTTTGTTGCGGTAATTTATTATGCGATTGCTATTTAAAAGATTTTTAACTTTCAATGTTTAGGTAAACCGATAATGTTTCAAAGAAAAATATAAATATACAATTACTTTTGCCAGTAACAATAATTATTTTTAGTAATATTTATTTTTATCGAATAGAAGATGTTGAAACAAAATGTAAAAAACATTAATAAAAACACAAATTAATTTAGACACAATAATATGTTCTTTTTATAATGCTTTTATTGCTTGCATTTGCTTGATGATTTATTACAATTTAATAATTAGCGCTTAAGCTAATAAACTAATTATTTACTTTTTAATTAAAAATATAATTTGGACAAAAATAATTATAAAATTACAAGAAAATAACAATTATTCTAAATAAATTAGTTGTATTATTATTGTAGAATAATTTCACTTACCATACTACAATAAGAATAGACAGTAATTATTATAAATTAAAAAAAAGTTATAAATATATAAATTAGTTTTAACGTGAATGTCAAGTCATGAGCTTACATAGAGAATATGAGAAAAAATACCCAACGAAAAATTACAATAAATTAAACAGATTTAAAAAATAAATTAAACTAAGTAAAAAACTTTTGCTTTAGAAATTGGTTAAAATTGACAAAATCTGTTATAATTATTAAAACAGAGCCTCAAATTCACCAAAAATATAATATATAATACTAGAAAAAGAACCGTCGTATATGAAGGGTGAGCTGAATTTTCGACTTTGTTTTAATTTTT
>MQRK01242324.1:22188-59440 GCA_001938485.1 Girardia tigrina | reverse complement strand
GTTAGGTATAAAATTTCGCACATGTCTAGAAAAAAATTATTTTCCTCTTTTTAGTGCATTGGTAATGCTTGAAAAACGTGGTTGTTTTTATAAAAAATTTTTTATTAATAATATTATTTTCATATCATCATTCACACACCGATGTGACTCAATATAAGCTCCGATAATTGGGTACTTCGTGAAGACATATAATGTCGATAAAGATTCATTTATCAATAAATGGGCTTCGTATCATAAGTTTATAGATGTATGAAACTTGTCATTCGCACTACCGAGGCACCGATAATAAATGGTTTCCATTTAATAGCGGTTCTCAAATTGGAATACGTTAACAAATACGCGGAAAAGATAATGGCGGAATGATTAAATTCGATTTCAATAATATAAGCAATGCTAATTGAACATAAGTCTAAAATTAACGACATATTCAAGCTTGTGAATTTTAAGGGAAATAATAGTTGAATTCAAATCAAATTACGGCGCAAAAGGAAAAATTAGATAATAATAAAAAAAGATAATAATTATAATCTCCAAACTTACAATAATAACTCACAAGAGACTATTTTTTAAAGTAGTTTTTTTAATTACGGGGGATGAAAATTGTTTACGATATCTAGACTATTATTAATTAGGACTATTTTAGAGTGGGCAACTATTGCATGTCTTAGAGTTCTTAAAAACAAAGCACTGCACGTTTTTGTCTAAAAATAAGTTTTAGTTCTACTCATTATTTATATGACATATATACCTATTCCAATTGGATTGACAAAGTAACGTACATTGAATGAACGACTATGAAGGAGACTTGCAACTTAGAATGCTAGCTAGTATTTAGAATGTCCCATCGGCTGCAACCGACACCCAAGTAGAATTAAATTGAAAAAACACGATTAATGAATGAACGAAACAAAGACAGATTGAAAGCTTTTTTGATTCAATAAAAACATGTCTCAGAAAAACGAATATTTGTTGCGACCGTAAAAGTGTTAAATATAATTTTATTATTTTTTAAATCTTTAGAGATTTAGTTCATGGTAATATGTTGTTCTCTATGCACCAAAAATAAAATGTACAGTTTCAATTGAAAAAAAATAATTTTCTTTCATAAAAACTCAAAAGATATATTAGCTGAAAACGATTAAGAGTAGAATTTGTAAATATTTCTGGTCGTTCGACTGATGGTTGGAACAGTTGTTTTTCGTTATTTTTAAAAAAAGTATCTGAAATTTATCTGTTCAATGAATGATAAGTGGTCCTCTTTATTTTCTCTTGAAATTAAAATTCTTAAGTTTTTATAACTAGCTACTTTTCTTTACTATATATTTTTATCAGAATTTTTATAATTATCATTGAAAAAGATACACTACTAATTATTTTTTTCTAACAAAAGATTGATGACAAAATTTGTCGCAAAAATAACTGCCAAATTATTCTGAATGAAATTTAAAGTGATTGTAATATCAGTATTTTGTCATCCGTGATTTTAATTCTCCATATATACGACGGATAAATTCTCAAAGATAATGATGCCTTAATTATCGTAACTTAAAAATATATTTGTATACAAGGTGCGATTAAAAAACGCTTGATGAGCCTATCATAATCCGAAACTTCAGCAATATATATAGGATGAGCATATACGCCCAAATACGCTTTAAAATACGCCCAAATTGAATAATAAGGATACATTACCTATGGAACAGAAATTTTTGAAGTTTTCTCAAATTAACTCTTCACATAGTTCAGAGTACTATCCAGAGTTAGCCTCCTTTATGTAGATGCAGTCAATCCAGCCGTTGAAGTGAGTTTTTAAAATCTCTATATAACATTTTTTTATTTCTTTTTCAAGAAGACCGTGGGGTAGGTATTTTCTTACCATAAGAGTAGAGCAGTCCAATCATCATGACTAAGACCAGATACTTCGTCCAGGATACATATTTAACATTGTCAGGAACATTCTTCGAATCATTTTACCTCCAATCTGTTGGAGATGTGAACTCCTTCTCATTTATGAAGAGGATGGAAGGCATACTTTTCTTCAAAATTTGGAGCAACTTCTTACTTCTTTCCATTTTCATTGATTTTTTATAAATATTATTTAACATCATTATCGAATGCAATATATACAGGGTACGATCAAAAAATGCTCCATACTTGGCTCAAATATATTAATTTTGAAATCTATACCTTAATTTTTAGTGGACAACGAAAACCATTGTAAATAAAAAAGTAAAAATAAAAACTGTATCCGTTTCCTTAATATTCATGAAATGTGTAAATATTTCATCACATTGAGTTGCAGTGTGACAATTTAACATTACTATGATGAATCAAGATCGTATATTCACCTTAGAGGAAAAATAAATACACATTATAATTGCACAAAATCTAAGATCGATTTATATAACCTTCTAAGACAGCTTCTTGTAATTTCCTATGAAAGAGAAAAGGATAAAACAAGAAATCAATGTCAAAGACACACTGTGACATGCCAAATTATATCGAAATGACTAGATATCAAAGTCCTCTCAGAAGGTTAGCGTAAAAGTCATCTTGTTAACCAATATGAACATTCAAGTCCGCAGTAAAGGCTGATCGTCAAGGACAGTTATTGTCTCATGGTTTCTATTTTATTATGTTCAATTTTATTCATGTAGAAAATCACGATAAAAAATTTTTATTCTTAATTACAATTATATTCTTGTTTTAATTTCAGAATGTAACAAAAAATATTTCGTCCATACTAATTTTAAATCAGTAATCAAAATCTGATTTTATAATAAAATTATTTAAAAATAAGATGTCAATCTTGTAAAATGAATAAGACATTATTTACCATAGAAATAAGTTGCCAACAGATGAAAATGTCAGATTCATGCAATCAGGTACAAAGTAAGATAGAAACCACTTCAAGGATAAATGTGAAATAAAACAAATATGAAAATAATTTTTACAGGTTGCAATTATTTTTTAATGAATTATTAACATTTGATGAAAATAATACAATGATGGAGAGGGAATGTAAATACTGACGTGAAAAGAAAATAGGAAACAATTAGTAAATATGGTCAAATATAGATATAGAAAAGATGGATATTGTAAAAATTCTACCCCTAGGGGTAGGACTTTAACAAGTGCAATTTAAGGGGCGGATTTTTTATAAGTGTAATTTTAGGGGCTGAATTTTTACAAGTATAATTTATTTACCTATGTCAGGTACTTTTTATGAACGCACAGCAAGAAACCTTTTAAATGCAGGTGTTACCGAATTGATTTTATTCTTTAAATAAAGAGGTATATTAAAATCAATGATGCTGCGTTCTCATTGTAATCAACTAAGAAGGATACTTCCTTGGACAAATATGTCTGGAAATACCAAATAAAAAACTTGTTCTAAATACAAGACCACATTAACCATAAGAACAGTTTCTTTACTGGTCATTCATTGATAAGTTTGAGAACTTGGTTAAATGTGCTGTACAAATATTTTGATATGAATCCTGTTAGGCTGGATGGTACTAATGGAGTCTGTCAAATCAATGAAAGTCTGTTTTATCATAAACAAAAATACCATCGATGTAGAATTCCTAATGACCAAATTTAGACGTTTGGAATTGTGGATAAATCATATGTACCTGCTAAAGGATATATGAAAGTAGTCCCAATTAGGGCAGCTGCTACTTTAAAGCCAAGTATTTGTTCCAGGATCTATTATTCATAGCTCATAATAATCTTGAAATTCTGGGATATGAACACCATTTAGCTAATCATTCAGTTAACTCTTTGGAACCATTTACAGGTGTTCACACTCAAAATATAGAATTTTATTGGGCTAAAAACAAAAAAAAGAGAAAACTTTAGAGGAGAGAGTTTTGAAAAAAACTGTAGAATTAATAAAATTTCTATCAATAAAAATTGTGTTTTGGGCAGAAGTTTTATAAGTGTAATTTTAGGGGTGGAATATTTACAAATGTTATTTTAAAGGCAGATTTTTACAAGATCCAAAAAAAATACTCTTCTGTAACTTGTTGCAGATTTTAAAGTACAGAGGGGGTTTATTAATATAAATTAATAATTTCAATACAAAACCTAAATAAATGACACCGAAAAACTTATTTATCTTGCAAGTTTTGTCTGTATAAAAATTCCAAAAACTCTAATCGATTGATTTAAGAATTATGGCTTAACTCTATTTATAACAAAGCAGTGTGGATAATTCAAGAATTGTTTCATTCCTTACCGGAAAAAAAACAAATAAGAAATAGTTACAGTCAAGCCAAAGAATTTCATTGTAACAGTCTTAATTGCCATAAAGGCATATTAGTTAGGTATACAGACGTCTTTTAATTACCTAATAAAAGACATTTGATAATATCAGAAGCCGCGGTTTGAAACCAGGGGGTAACCCTCTCAACAGAGGACGTGAAGATACTCCCAGAGAAGAAATGAAGTAATTGGGATAGATAAATTACGTTCATTTAAACTAATTTTATTAAATATTTCGAAAAAATGTTAAATACAAAATCTTTTAATTTAACAGCATAGTTAAAAAAATGGGTTAAGGGTTTTGATAACAATAACTTGATTATTATTGGTATAAATCATTATAAAATGATCATGAGGGAATTATAATAACATGTAAAATTTATTAACTTTTTAAACAATTCTTCATTGTTTAAACTTATTGAATTCAGATCATTCCTTGAAAAACATGGAATAAAAAAACATGTTATCGAAAACAACAGACAGAAATCTGACTACAATTTTAAGAAAATTTTTCATGTTAAAAATGCAAATTATTTCAATTCCTTCTAACGGATAAATTTATTGACAATTAGATAAATAAACCAATTTCTTCGTAGTTATTAGGATGCTAGAAGTATTCTGGAATTGATAGGAGTTAAATTCCGGTAAAGAACACTTATGTCATTATTATCTCAGAGAATTATTAGGGATCATTTTCACACTCGAGAAATCAGATAAAGAAATACATTATTCAAGACACGGCAGGTGAGGGGTGAAAAGAATGAGTTTTTAATTAGTATATTCATTAAAGGTTGATCAATTGTTCCATATTGATTTTTTTGTAAAATTCCAGTGTTTGTTATCTAAACAGATTCGAAAGTGATTTATGAGCAATATGATAATAAAATCGATTAAGTTATCTCACAACTTTATGTATTCTAGCGGAATTTTACCGAAAATTTATTTTTTCAATAATTATTGACGAATTGTGTAACAAACGGTTTGAAAAGCTGTTTCAAAGTAATAATTTATAAGTGATGTGTGACTGATAACATGTTACATTGAGGAAAACCTAACGATCGAATTTGTTTCTTTTTTGGGAGGATGAAGCAGCTAGAATTTCAAGAGGCCTATGATGTCTCAGGTCAAGACAATTGCAAATTAAAGATGTATTAATGATACCATTCATTTATCAATTTTTACAATAAACAATTTAAAAATATGACACTTATAATACATTACTATTTTTAAATATTAAAAAAATTGTGATAAAATGATTAAAATTAAATCTCAAAAATATGAAAAAAAACGAAAAATCAATAAAAATTCTGAGAAAATAAACATAAAAAATATTACCGTCAACATAAAACCATTATTTAATTAGCAATTAACCCAGAAATAAATGTTACCAATATTTTTTTTTACTTAATTATTGATGAAATAAGACTATTTTTCCACCAACAATTTGCCCCTTTATAACAGTTGAATATCAATCAAAACAAGTTCAAATAGAAATATTAGAACGGATCACTCTGGGATTAAAGCATAATCAATCATATCATAAATATTATATCTAAAACACTCCTTGTTCTTCGACAAATTGAGATATTCTCAAATACAATAATTTTTCGATTTATTTCTTTTACATTTAAAAAAGAAACATTCATTTTTTAACAATAAATAAAATATAGTTTAATGAAAATTTTTTTTTGAAAATTTATAAGTAAAAAAAGAATAATCGAAACGTTGATTTACCCGTAGAAACAATTCCCGGTCGAAACAGAACTGTAAACCGGAGGGGGTAATATCAAAACTGTCTTCCAACAAACGTTTTTTGGTCACACCAATTGCTGTCATCTAAAACTGCAAAATAAAATCTTTTTATTCTTTTATGTCATTAAAAAAAATTTATTTTCTAAAAAATTCAAATACTTTACGTAATTAATTTTTAAAATTAAAAAAAAAGATTAATTAAACAATAGTAAAATTTTAATTCAAAATTAATTTATGAATAATAATAATTATGATCACAAAAAAATATTAATTCCAAGAAAAAAAATCAAAACACAAAAATCCATTTCAAAATTTTATTCGCTGCTATAAAAAAACACAGCTAAATAAACACATTCTATTTTGTTCAAAGATGCTAAAACAATAATTTTTCAGAAATATTATAAAGAAACAATAATATATGTATACATATACATATATGAATGTATTTTTTTCTAAAATTAAACAATTTTTCTTCTGTAAAACCAAATTTACAAAAATCAAAGTTTTTTATTAAGGAAATTTTCATCTAAACTCATATTAGAATTTCATACATCATATTTATGTATAAATATTTTTATTATAATCAATCAACATTTGTGAATTTATCAAACAATTACTGCTCATCATTATTATTGAATTTTCGATTCAATAAATTAATCAAACACATCCAGAGAACATGGTGACAGGATTAAAATAAATACATAGAAACAAATAAAACGAATAATATTTTCATATATATATATATAAATACATATATTTATATTGTTGAAAATTATAACACAATAATCTATCAGACTTTGTACAGAATTAGCTGCATAGGAGAAGATATTTTCGATAAATTCGAAAAAATACACATTTATATACAATGGTATTTACTTGTGTTTTCCCTAAAATAATAAACAGACATGATTGAATCACTTTTGTTTTAATCGACAAATATCCATAAACATTTACTTGATTTTCATTGGTGGATCGGTGTTAATTTAAGTGAAGCACATACACACATACAGAGACAAGCGTAGACACACACAAATAATATGTATACACTAAAACGAACGGGTTGTATTCATAAAAATAAATAACTAAATCTTCTCATGTAACCAACTAATAAACCGATGCATAAATATATGCACATATTAAATCAATTCTATTCGTATAAATCAAGGCCACATCGAGCAAATCTTCCGGTTCTCCTCAAATCACAAATCCTAACCCGGACACATTTCCATCAATTCGGTTATATCATTCAATCCATTATCATCTAGACACAGTGTACACATAAACATACATAAATCACCAACCAACGGTCACCCAAGGATCATCCTCTTCAACGAACACAAAGAGCAAGCATTGATTAAAATTGTTTAATACATTCTGTCTTAAAATTCCAATAACAATTCAATTATTAAGTTTCTTTGTTTCTTTTTCTTTTCGAATGAAAAACATTCTTAAAATAATAGTTTAAACAAAATATTGAAATCAGTAAAAATAAAAAAAACAACGTCAATTAATTAAACACGCATGAGTTCAAATGAAATGATAAATAAATGAATGGAAAAATCAGTCATCGTTTTCTGCGGCAAACGCGTTTGTGTTCTTTTTGCCAGTGCTCTTGTTGACATTGGATGCTGCAGTAGGACGTGTTCCAACAACAGTGATAGATCGCCTCTTTCAGACAGTTCCGGCACCACTGACGTCTCTTGGTGTTTATTAGTGCCTGACGAAAAGACAAACAGTTCACAATTATCTTTTGGAAACATTTTCATATTTTATCGTTGACAGAACAAATAATAAATATGAATAATTTATTAAAAATTAAGATATGAATTAAATGATATATTTTTAAAAAACTAGAGATTAATTTTGAAGGATCCCCAGTCATCATCAGACAAATCAAATAATGAACAAGACAAAAGTAAAAATTATGCAATCCCCATGTAACTATTTTTTTGGAGATTATTACTATAAAAATATTTTTAGTAAAGTGATCGAGACTTTCGTTAGATATAAATGATAAAGTATCACAGAACACTCTTTTGGATAATTTAAACATATTTTTAAAAACTAATTTTACTAATCTATGACATAAATCCCCCAAAAAAACCTAGGGCAAATACCCCTGGACAAAAAAAACAGATTAAATTGAATATTGTTTATATATTTCTTTATATAATTTATATAAACAAATGGATACAAAGAAACGGTATTAAAATATATTTTACGCCAAATATTTTCTAAATATCATGATAATGATTATAAATATACTTTAAAACCTTAATAATTTTTTTATATTAACAGTTAAATCGAATGGCAAATTAATAAAAAAACAAATGAATTTATAATTAAAATGTTTATTTGAAAACATTTCAAACTTCTCTGGCCTCATCAGTTCTGTATTTAATTTAAATGATATTGTTTACTTAGGAAGATTGTCCTCACTATGTTCTTCAAAATACTTTAATATGATTGGACGAATCCCTTTGCACTTTCAAACCCCGTTTATATAAATTTATTATCATTGATTATCATTGAAAGGATAATTACTGAAGCAAAGTCACTAAATAAAACCCTACAATCCCTATCATGTTCTAGGAGCTCTATGACATCTGACCATATGAATAAAACTGCGCTTTTTCAGCTGGATTGGGTGTTTTCTACAATTCTAGTATGAACTTTTTCCTAATAAATTAGAATTTTTCATTTAAATTGAGATTTTTTCATAAAAAATTGAGAATTTGTAAAAATATTTTATTTAATTATTTAAATGTTTTCACAAGTTTGTGAATTTGGTATAACATATACATTAAAACAAATGCTGACATTGAAATGTCCCTGTGTCGAGGATATCCGGCATCGAGTGAGTTGTCTTTTACTCAGACAAGAAATTCAAAGTCCGTTAATTTTTAAAGAAGATAATAGTCAACTTCTTTTATTCACAGTTAGTCAAACTATCATATATCAATAAAGATCAATAGCGCGTGGCTCTATTGGAAAACATTTTAGACAACACACGTTTACAAAAATTAAATAAAAATAAATTTGAAAGCAAATTTCAATGAGAATGGTTTTTGAAGACCATAAATTGCCCCTACACATTTTTTAATTATTTAAATATATATTTAAGAAAAATAACTAAAATTATTGAAAAAAAGGTTTTAATATATTTTATTAATTTTGGGGAATATTTCTCAAACATTGAGTCATACGATCAGGTACATGAAAGAATTGAGGTTAAATGTAATCTTTGGTATGAATTTGTTTAACCATTCCTGTACCTGTGTAACGTGTACACATTGCTTCTAGTAACTCAAATATCTCTATGTTTTTTTTGATAATTCACAGTCGATGATCGATATTTTTCGTGAATTTAGCAGATAAATTTCATTTATTATCATATTTTGACTTCTACCATAAGCAATGTCAATGAATATTTCTATTTATATCGATTTTAAACCATTCGTTTCTGAATGTGTAGCTACTAACCAGCACGGTAACACGCGTATTTTTTAGTACGGTAAGGGAAAGGTTAAAAGAAAAAGTATTACTTAAAACGAAACTAATAATCAACATTAGATATTTAAATATCAGATTGCGAACATAATTCGTTCCAGGATTATAAACAGTAATTGGCCACGTGGATCGGTAACAAATAAAATACAATAAATTTTATATCGAGCTAATTTTCCTATTCGTATTGCGAGACAACACTAGTATATGAAGTTACAATTTAGCACAAAGATTGCTCGTCCGGCGAAACACTCGTAACTCGAGCTACTTGCGATTTGAAGTTTGAATATAAAATTTTTTTTATTAACCGATTTTTTTAATAATAATAAAACTAATTTTGTCTCAATTTCATATTGTTTTTTACAAACAAGAAATAAAAATTTCAGAAAAATAGCGTCAATTTTTCTTTACCGTATTTATTACTACTTCAATTTTTTGTGATTCTAATGTTCCCGTTGCAATAAAATTGTAATTTAGATTAAATTACTCTAAAATTCCGATTATAAGACCCACTCGGGAATAGGAAGAATTTTCAACATTTATTATTACCGCACATTCCAATAATCGTCTGGGGTTTTTATAAAAAAATAATTATTTATTGGGTTGCGATTGTAGTAAATACTATAAACTATTTGAATCAGTACCATGGAGTCCTCTTAAAGTAAACGAGATGCAAAAAGAAGTGTTATCCAGAAAAGGTAAATAGAAAAGATAGAGACAAAATTTTAAACATTTAAAGGAAATAAAAGAGAGAAGAATTATTAAAAGTAGAATCAGAAAACTTTTTTTTCAGATTGTAATAAAGAAAATTAAATAAAAATGTCAAAAATAAAAAAAAATGCCAAATGTTTATGACTTTAGAAACTAGACAGAACATTGTTATAAACGATCCATTTCTCATTACTCGCACCATTATTACCTTGAGACAGCTCATTAAAAATGCGATACAAAAGATCTTTTCACATAAATAACGAATGATTTCAGTTCATGCTCAAACATCGTAGCGATTTGAGTACTCAAGTTTCCTTAAGTATTCATGGGTAAATTTGGTGTTTCTGCAAATTCTGCGTTGCGTAACACAAGTTATTCTTAATCAATATTTTTATTTGTTTGGCAGCTGCATTGAGAGATTTGTCTGAGTTATTTATTACCAATTGTAAACTTAGCAAACTATTTCCGTACAGTTTCGTCATCTAAAGTACTCAATCATGTATAATACATTTTTTTTGTTGATTACAAACAATTTTTTTACGGTAATAAAAAGTAGAAAATATCTAAAATGCACCTTATAATTTTCTTTTTTAATCGGGATCCAAATAATTTCAAATGGAATAAATTTCACACGCATCAAATAATTTCAAAGTTGACTTCTCCCTACATAGTTCGCAGAGTACTCTAATCGGAAACGTAAACACCATATAATTATCGATAAATTTAACATGTATAACCACGTTTGTACATGAGTGACTAATAATTTGTATGAACTTTCGGTCCAATCAAACATTTTAAAAAATATATTTATCAAATATTAATGTTTGAATTGAAGGATTGTTCTTTTTGAAAGCCCCATTTCTTTAATGAAGGAAAACAAAAATCTAGAGAAATTAAAGCTCGATATTTTTGTCAGTAAAGCATAAAATAGAAGTGAAATACTAATATTTCATTTCCTTTTTCATTAAATATATTAAATAAAAATCCTAATCGTATACCTCAAAAATTATTTGGGTTTAATTTTTATCAAATTGATTTGCACCGCCGTTTGTAAGTGTGAGGAATATTTGGTGTATAATTGTTTTTTGTAGTCTTTGCATGTTTAAATGTTGTATGTTGATTTGGGATTGTGCCTCTCCTAACCAGATGGATTATCAATATTTAATTTTTTTATAATCTGAAACTAATTTATTTAAATTTAGATTTAATATTCAAATTTTTAGTTTTTATTATTGCAACTTTAAATAATTTTAATGATTTTATTTTTGTAAATTTTTATATAATTAAAATCAAATTAATGTTTAAAAATGTCTATAAAAATATTTTATTTTAGCCAATCAAATTTAAATAAAATATTTTTAAATAAAATAATCTTATCAAGTGTAGTTCAGATTATAATGGGATATATTGAAAATTGATTAATGGATTCTAGTGAAAGCAATAATATTAATCATCATAAAGATGATAAAATTTGTGAATGTAATAAATGTTCTGTCAAATGTGTGAGTTCTCTTAACAGTAAGAATGGAATAGCGGCGGAAACTGAGGACAAGCTGTATATTAGGTAACAAAATAAATTATTTCCATCCTGTCTTTTTAAGCCTACTGAACTATCCCCTGTAACTTTTAAAAGACTTAATTTAACTTAAAGTGACCTGTTTCCAAATGCATAATACTTTTACTAGTTGATAAAGGCTGTGTTTAGATAAATTTACTCTTCGCATTAGTCATTTTATTTTACACGGTTAATACCCGGCTCTAATGCAATTGAAGATTTGCGAAAATTTTTATAGCATTTGGAAATAAAACAGTAATCGATAGAACCTATCAGTAATTGGTTGAAAATACTTCATTTGGGTGATGAAACTCTGGAAGATGCACCACGTGCTGGGAGACAGTGATTTCAGTAACGATAATGTGAGAACAGCATTTGAAACAAATTATAAACTGATTATCAAAGAGTTTCCACAACATCTTATGTAAGTTAATAGACTATTATATTAAATCTCCAAATAATGAAAGCTAAGCAGATAGGTGCAACTTGAATTGACGCCCCCATAAAACAAAATAGAATAACTGATTATCTACATCTCGCGTATTTCTCAATTGAAGACGAAACTTTTTTAGAATTGAATTTGAACTTGTTATACAAATTATACAAAGTGGATAATATACTCGAATATAAAGAGGTTTCACCAGAGGTTATCATTAAATGAACTACTACACGAAGTTTTAAACAACATTTAACACTAAAAATATTTTTATTATATATCTGGTATCAACATCGAAGACATA
Source organism: Girardia tigrina (assembly GCA_001938485.1). Classification (NCBI taxonomy): domain Eukaryota; kingdom Metazoa; phylum Platyhelminthes; order Tricladida; family Dugesiidae; genus Girardia; species Girardia tigrina. The sequence continues at coordinate 46,909 of MQRK01242324.1, read as the reverse complement.
TACAGCACCGAATTTCAAAGGTTCAAGAAGAATTACGTATCAAATATCCAATTTTACTGAAAGTTTTGTTTCCCCAGGATAACACATTAAACCTCATTTTACATCAAGAAGCACATTAAATAAAATTGTTAAATTGTGATAGAAATCATTATCCACACTATTCACTGGACCACTCTCCGTTTGGTCATCACCAGGGTGACCATTAAAGTCCAAATTGAAATGCAAAGTTATTTTTGAAAATTATACACAAATCTGTTACTTTCTTAAACGCAAGTACGCTGTGAAGGAAGTTATTAAGTCAAGATAAGGTCTAAATTTTATGTTCGGTCAAAAAATTAAAAAATGCTGATTGTTGATTATTTAGCGTAATAAATATAAAATAAAAATTAAAAAAGCGATAATTTGACTTAATAAGTTGTATTTCATTGAAATAATCCTTTCTTTAATGTTATCAATTATAACCACAGCCGATACTCACACGTTTTGGGACATGGCTTAAATGAGCGTTTTAGTACTCATATCATTTGCCTACAATTCGACATATTATCGAGAAAATCACAGATGGTGGAGTTCTTATTACCCGTGTCAGAACAGCCTTAATACATGAGAATCTAGTAGAAGAGTTGGTAAACATCAAAAAAATATGCTAGTTTGTTAAACTTTGTTGAAGTGACCCAAAGCAGCTCATAAACTATAAGAACATTGTTCAATGATTTAAGTACGGTATATTTTCAAGATGATCCATTCAATGTATCTGGCTACATAGAAAGACGTTTCTAAAAGAAAGAAATACTTGATGTCGTCCATCATTAACGACATGATGTTTCTCCTAGCACTTATTCGTTGTTACTTAACTGTTAACCAACCTCGACTGATGTTGAACGCTGCTTGGAAACATTTTGCGGAATATTAATTCCGTCAAATGGGGTTCACTATTTGCATTTAGGATACAATAAAAATAAGGAGGATTAATGTCATCCACTAATACTTCTTTTGTGATTAAAATAAATAAATTTGGTTTGGATAAACTGTTTTTGCTATCTTAAAAGTGTTAAAATAAATTGGTTTGTATTAACTCTGTTTTATAGTAAAATTTTTTTTATTAAAAAAATCAAGTCAAAAATCTGTGATAATAAAGTCTAGAAATATATTTTTAGGTCAATTCTAAGGTCCCCTGGTCATCACTTTTTTTCTCTAAATAGTCACACGAAAAATAAAAAAATAAATACTCCAGAGATTATGTAAAGTAAGTATTAAAATTTCTGCAAGCTAAAACTGTTGATTTTTATAAAAATGGAATATCTGAAAAGAGGTATAAGAAGTGATATGGATCTTTGATGAATGAAATTATCTTCACATATAATACAGTCTTGTTATTTAACTTTTACAAAACGGAAAGATTTTATTTGGTTTCCTAATATATAAATTTTAAAAGAACGTATATCTAATTCTGTAAATAATTATTTAAGACTAAACAATGTGCAACTTTGACACCTTTAAAAATACATTAGAATACTTCAAATAAAAGACCAGTTTCAATCGAAAAAATTATAAAGCAATAATTTAATTTTACGCTCATGTGATAAATAAAAAATTCAATTTAAAATAAAAGTTTTTAATTTCATTTTTAATTCAATCTAATAATTTAATAAATTAAAATGATTTTAAAAGCAGAAAAATCGAAGTATATTTAGATCCAATCAATTTATATTATTTAATGTAAAAATATTTCTTATAAAAATTAGCAACATTCCTTTTACATAAAGATTTTTTTAATAAATAATGAAATTTAAATAAATATTTGCCATTATCAATGTTTATTTGAAGTAATACAAAAGAAACTAACTTCACTGTGTCTGGTCTCGACAACTGACAGTGCTTCCTGAGCAACTGACTTTTCTTTTTCAATCAACTCTTGCATTTGCATTCTGACTTCTTCTGTAGCCTTGGTTATTTCAATTGCTTTGGCTTCTTCAAACTCACGCTTTAATTTATTTTCCAGATCAATTAATGCTTGTGAATGTTCTTGGTGAAGTTTAAGTTTTTCTTCTTCCAGATGTTTATCGAATTTTTCTTGACAGTTACAAGCTGGAAGAGTTGTCTGTTCAAAATAAATGAACTTATAAACCACATTTAACTACCTAATATTACCAACAAAATATGTGAGACATTTGGTAATATTTGTCAAACAAAATTCTTTTGGATAAATATTTAGAATATTCATGATTATAAACAGAAATAAACATTTAAAGATGATATAATAAAATAAAGAGCGAAACCTTTCTCGTTCAATAAATAATAATTGTTATAATTAAAAAAATCAATTCAGGAAAAAACCAAGAATTTTGAAGAAAGTAAAATTTTGCAGACCAACCATAACATTAGGTAGAACTACTCAAACAAATTTTATCAAAAGGAACTTTTAATCTAGCCTGGAATTCCAACAACAAAAGAACTCCGAATTAAAAAAAAACAATTCCATGGAAAAAGTTAAAAAGACAAGAAAAAAAATTCCTTTTTGTCTGCCGTAGTCAACTTCCATCCCAATGAATATTTTATAAATAAGAATATTTTTTAAAAGTCGATTAATTCCCCCATCATTCGTGCCAAAAGATTATTTGACAAAAAATTTTATTACACTTGTTTTTATTTATATCATAATAATTTAAATAATTTTAATGCTATATAAAAAATCACGAAATGTAATTAAAAATATTTATGTATAAGTTTTTAATAACATTATTTTACTTTAAAGATTATATTTTTCACAGTCGCTAATGTATTGTATTCATATTTTCCATATTTAACTTCCGTATTTTATAAATTATATAAACATTGATAAATTTTCCTAGCTCTCAGCTTTCCTTTTCAAAATTATAAATATATCATCCACATATCTAGTGTATAAAAAGGTATGTTTCCATTAAAATATTTAATTTTCTTCTCAAAAGCTCTAAAGAAATATTGAAGTCATTAAAAGAGCTAATAGGGTTTCCGTTGCCACTCCGACAACTTACATCTACCATTCTAAATCTACCCTTGATTTAGAAACACTTTCCTAAATGTCAACTTTAATTCTTTATTAGCAATCAATGGATTCACTGATTAATTTAACTGTTTTAAAGGATATGATTTTTTTTTAATTTCAGAAAACTTATCATATTTGTTTCATCTAAAGGTATATTTGTAAATAAATTTATAATGCATCAAAAGATAGCTTAACCTCTTTATTCGTTTTGATATTATACAGAAATATATGATTAACAAAATCAAAACGATCTTTACATTACAATGAATCTTATTTCAATAATATCTATCTATTTTAATGGAAACATGCATTTTTTACACTAGATATGTGTAGATAATTTATTTTAAGATTTGAAAAAGTCATAAAGTTGATTTCTTTAAAATGAGACATTTTGACAAAAATCATGATAGACTAGTTACGGAGGCATTATTAATAAATTATTTAAAACCATGACTAAATGTGATAAGTGATTTGTCCACTCATATCAAAGTATTTCAAAATTTGAACCCATTATACGGGACTTCACAATAATCAAAAAACATTTTACAAATAAATCATTAGATTAAAGAAATTTATTTCATTTTTCCTAAAAATTAAGCAAAAATATACTAAACACGATCAATTCCATTCTCGCAAACCAACCATTGGAAACTATCGATTGCCGTTTTAGAAAACTATATACTCTCTCGTTTCGTACTTTACAAGGTAACGAAGATATATGATAAAGATAACAATTGACAGTCAACCAAAAGCAAATCTTTGAGGCGAAACTTCTCATTCTCAATGCAATTCACTCAACTTTAGATTTCACATCAAACACAGACTGTGGACATTCACTATAATAAAACATTTTGTTTTGAATTTCTTCGTTCTTTCCAAATCGTTCACAAAATGTATATATGTATATAATGTATGACATACATCACCAATCATGGTTTGATGTGAAAGCTAAAAACATATATTGTATGTAATTAAATATGTTAAATTTAAAAATTAATTAAATTAAAAAATAACATCATTATAATTTAAATTCAAATCCAGACAAAGAGTTCTTTGCCTGAATTTAATGATTAAGCGTGTGTGCCGATAAAAATTGTTGAATGACCCAATTGGTCCACAATATCGAATGGTCATTCATTATCATTTCATTGTTTTTAAAATGATTGTTGGTTTTTGAAATCAGACGATTATTATTATTGAAAATTTCGAAATTTTTAGGTAGAAATTGTGCAAAAATGAATTGACGAATTTTTTGTTTTAGTGAAAGAATTTTAAATTGAACAAACCTCTTTTGAAAAAAGCTTTATTAAAGAATGAAAATGAAATAAGACAATGAGCCAAACATAAATCAAAGATTTTAAAATCAAAAGTAAATGGGCCCAAAACCATCGAGATGACCGTGAAACCACTCGTAAGTCTCTGGGACAACCTGCAGACAGGTATGGTTTCTTCTAATCTTTGTGAGTCACAATATAATACATTTATATTATTTTTATATTATTATAATATTTTACTTTTCATTCAATTCTGGGGTTGAAAGCCTTTAATCCTCCAAAGTATTTGAAAGGTGAAATTGTAGTGCCATTATTTTTAATTTATAATAAATTTTAAACAGTGAAAAAGTAAGATGCATAATCGTCATTTTGATTGGATAATATCATGATAATTCTATTTTTAAGTGGGTTTTTAAGATTGGTGAAGAAGGTTTACTAAATTGAAAGTGACAGTATGCATACAATATATACAACTGTTATTCTAAATTCACTGAGAACTTTTGAAATTGGCGATTATGTATATATAAAGGAGAATGGAACAAATCACAAAGATCGCTATAAAAGGCCAGCATTAGTAATCGACAATCCGCATACAAAAAGTAATGAATTACAGATTGAAAATGACAGAAAATTCATTAGAAATATAGAATGTCTAAAGCCTTTTAAATAGATGATAAGTGTGAGGAATATTTTAAATTGTTTGAATGTGTAAATGTATGGATGCGGTATGTTGATTTAAGTATGTTGAATTTAGAATGGTGATTCTCCCACCCAGATGGAAATTGGTATTTTATTTATTTACAGTAATTGACTATTCGAACATAATTAAAATTAAGTTTAATATTTTTTAGTAAAATTTGAATTAAATGCATTTTTAATAATTTGATGACATTTTTATTATTTTAAGATTTATTGAAAATTGGTAAAACTTATTATTTTTTAATTAATATTTTTAGAGGCTAAATATTTTAAAAAATAACTTAGAAAAAATGATCGAATAATCATGATTAAAAACAGAAATAAGAAAACCAATTAGAACGATGACAAACGATGAAAGACTTTCTGAGAGTCATAATGACTCTAAATGTAATTGCAATAAACATTCAAACGAGACTTGTTTAAATGTTCTTAATAATATGCAAGTGGGATTTATGTTTGAAGATTTAAATTATTTGATATTAATTTTATAATTTTCATATGAGGTTCGAATGTATTTTATAACTCTCTCTTTGTATATATTTATTATATTCTATATCAAAAGAATGTTTGTTAATATTCTCCAAACTAATCAATTAAGAAGAGCAGAATTCGAAATAAATGTGTTGAAAATAACAATTTTGAAAAATTTTCAAACTCTTTTATTTAGAAGGAAATTAGTAAATGAAGATAAATGTAAATTATCGGTAATTAACAAAATTAATGAATTTTTATTGTCTTCTTTTTAAAATTTTTCTCCCAAAAAACAATAATCACTACGATATAATAATTATATAAAAAGAAAATAATTTATACATAAACATGAAAGATTTATTGAAAATATGTACACTAACAGCTATACATTTGTGGACCATTCTTTTGGATTGATTAACGAGTGGATTGTAGCCAGAATTAATTCGCTGTCTGTTGGGGTAGGGGGATGTTGTACTAACACTGGGGGTTGCTGACATGGGCTGATTGACAGACACCAAACCAGTGTTATTGCTTGTACTATCGGCGGCGGCTATTCCCCGCTTCGAGGACACCATTGGGAGCTTACCTAATCTTTGATTGGGTCCAGATCGGAATAAAGGCGAATTCGACAAATGATCGGGACTACAACATCTATCGGTATCTTCATTACTGGTACTAGTTTCTGAATGTTTAATTGAATTTTGAGGAAATGTGAGTTTTTCTTGTTTAGAAGAAACGAGATCTAAAGTCTGATATAGTGGAGATCTTTTTGGTTTTTTGGCATTAAAAGGTTTATTTGGAGGAGAGGTTTTATATTTTTCCTAGTTAAAAGGTATTTTATTGAGTAAATATGTTAACAACTGGACTACTTTTCTCGGGCGCTTTCTAACATAGCTAGCACGTTCTTCTTTTGGATCAAATTCACTAGAATCTGTTGACGATAAATCCATTTTTATACGATCACTTAATGATAAATATCGAACAGATGTGAGTTGGGAAAATTTTGTTGAGGGTTTTCTGTTTTGACGTAGAGATTTTACTATCAAATAAGAAATTCGTAATAGACTTTAATAAATTATGAAAAAATACCAGTAGCACCGGGGGATCGGATACTAGACGGTTTAGGGGAAAATTTATAATTGAGAGATTTTATATTTACAGATGATGAGGAGTTATCAGAATCCTGAAGAATATTCAATAAATTAATCTTATCATTTAATTATGAATAACCAAAATAATAAATATCACAGAATAATAAATAAATAGCAAAAAATAGTTTCAAAAAATTATTATAAAAATTGAATTATTAATATTCAAAAAACAGCCAGGCACGTTTAGTTCATTCATTATCAGCCATAAATTGTGAGAAAAATTTCTCCAAATCATCACTTATCTTCATTTAGTGATTTTAGTTATTTAAAGTAACCAAATGTTTCAGGGAAATGTAAGACAATTGTCAAGAACTATAAATTTGAAATCCGATATTATTCTAACCATAAATATAAATGTAATTAGCAGTAAATGTAAGTTAAAAATTCTAGTGATTATCAAGTTTTGTATACGAAACACTATTGCACAAACTTTTTAAAGTCAATAATTATATATAAATAAAATTTAAAACTTTTATAAAATAGAAAGCTATCATTCCTTGCGTTATCTCTCATCATTGTTCCTATATTTTCTTTGATTGTTCTTATTTAATCGTTTTCTATTTTTTGATTACAAAGCAGTTGTTAAGTGATTTGAATTGTTATACAAAATTTCAAATCGCTTGCATAAAGAGAATTAAGTCAAATTAAGAGTCAAAGTTTAATACATCACAGCAGAGACAGTTAATATGGAATGAAAAAAGAAGTTCGAAAACACAAAGTAAACATTTGTTTATTACAGAAACTTACATCAGTTGTACTACAACAAAGTGTAGTATCGATTATGATTTTGAACAAGCAAATGTGAGAGCTTTTATAAAATAATTTCGGAATGAAATACACAAAGGCCGTATTTCTCACCTGTCTCACACATTTGGAGAAGAACCAAAGCAAGTAGATTAAATGAACACAAACAAGATTCAGATTTCACATTACATATGCCTTATCTTCTTACTTTTGCCTTTTTCCATCATATGAGGTGACGCGAACATTTGACACGTTGAGTGACAGCAATATATTGCTCCTCAGTCTCAAATAGTTGTGGATTACTTTAAAGATGTGTAAATTAGAAGACCTAGATGGAAAGGAAGACGATCTCCCACTTTTGAGATCAACATGTAGAACTGTCAAGCAAATTCTTACGAATTGTCAAATACAAACAATTCTATTAAGACTTCTATTACGGTGTAAATTCTAATACGAAATATTAATCAACAGCTTACAATACAGTGAAACAAGAGTGTCATATTCGTCCAATTTAAAAATAAAAAGAAGTGTTCTTCAATCTATTTCTTGTTTACTTTTTCTCTTTGTTTCTATACCAAATATTCTGTTCCTCTACACTGAATTAAAACATTTTTAGAACTATAAGACAATGTCGCACATTGTCTTATGAGGGAAATCTGGTCACTTTAATCTAATTTCGTAATTGAAGCAACATTATTTCGTAATGAAAAATTGAAAAATAAAATAAATTGTTTGTTTATAAGATTAATAATTTAAACATATAATAAAAACGTCATAGTATTTAATATAAAACTTATATTCAGTTGCTATCAATAACTGGAACAGAACATAGACATTTTATCAAATTACTATAATAACTTTTGAAAATTTCCTTAGTTAATAGACTTGCAACATTCCTCAATTGCTTTTCGTACGTGTATTCTCGATAGTATTCAAGAACGGAGAGTATTGTGGAAGGAAAACAAGCTTGTTTGATGAAGTGTTAAAAATGTCTTTGATATAGGCATACTGGCGTTATTCATCATGATATGTAATCCTGTGTTACCATTTCTTCAAATAACTCCTTAATAAATATAATAAAACTTATGTTGTCAAAGGGCTTCTCTGAAACTAAATATTTTGAAATTCCATGCTTATTCATGGTACAACAGACTCTAATATTCTTTATCTCATATCTAGTACAATACATCAAGAAGGTGCTCCTCATTATCACATTAAACTTACTTAGTCAATAAATATTATATTCTTCCGATCAAATACACTTTCTGTGTACTTTTTCTCCGACAAAAGTTAGGCTATAGTTATACATAAATTATTCAATCACTCATCTACATATATCAATCATCGCTTCTATATATATCGCTTCTTTATATCTCCGCGAGCAGTTTGTAATGATAAATTGAGTATTTTCATTGCTATTCCACCCTTATCTTAAAAATGGAAATAAGTACATTATCAAAGAGTTTTCGTCATCAAAACTTTTTATAAAACTTCGAATAAATCAGGAATGTGTCTTAGATTTGAACAGAAATTTCAAAGGAATATCAAGCGTGATACTGTTTCCAAGCTTATTAAGTGTTTCGAAGATACATGTTCAACAGATGACTTCTTAAGACCTGGACAAGCCGTCACCTTTTTGCAGCCCAAAAAATCGTGAAATTAATAGGGGTGCTTGTTCTTTAGGCCTCATAAAATAGACAAGACGTTCATCGATAGAATTAAACAAATTTCTAGAAGATCCTTCATTTCCCAAGAAAGATTTTTGGTCTGATGATGCATATTTCAACTAAATGTTTCAACTAAACAGAAAACACAATTCATTGGGCTACAAAAAATCCACATAAAGAAATTAAACGTGATGTTAATACTCCAGGAGTAACCACCTGGGCTTATTATCTGTTTTGATGCATTGATGGGACCATTTTTCTTTAATGGCAATGTCACAAGCGAATCATCCACTACAATTTTGAGGGAAAATTTCTACCTGACTGCCTCAGATTGGTCAGATATTTAAGAAAGATGGTTTCAGTATGATGGCACCACAGCGAATTATGGAAATATGACTCGTAAGTGGTTGATTGATACTTTTGGTAGTCTTTGGATAAACTGACGGGGAGGACTCGAGTAATCCTAAAGAATCCCCTGACCTTACTTTTGCCTGACTTCTTTCTCTGCGAAATTATAAAGGAAGATGTGTACTGTACCTAACCACGTTCATTGAAAGAATGGAAAGAATAACCAATGCTTTTTTATTTAATTACTCCGGAACATTGTCAAAAAATGTGTTCAACGATAAATAACTGAGTTTTGAAGTGTATCGAAATAAATGGTGGATAATTTGAGTATTTGTAAATAAAAGTATCGCTTTTAATCCATTACATTGTTGTACATGGGTTTAATACCTTAACCGTTAACCTCATACTACTGTTTTGTCAGTTATCCTTCGCCTACCTAAATTGCCTTTCATAAAATAATTTTTTTATTTTTTCTCGGAAAGTTTTGCATCCTTTCATGGAATGAAAAGATTACCTAAGCGCCTTTTAACGTTTATTAATTTTAGGCAAAGATATATATGTAAATAAAAGTGGGCACGGCCGCTCCGGCCGGTAGTATGAGGTTAACGATTAAATTAACTGAACAGATACTTAAGCCAACATTTTTGGTATTGCCCTAACTTCTGGGACACTCTGTATAGTAAAAATATTATAGTGTTACTCTTTTTAAAGTAGATGAGAAGTCTTCAATATATTAGCCGTTATTTTTTCACTTTAACTTTTCTCAATTTTTTGATAATCTGATTATGAATTTTTAAAATACAACAAAAATATTCAAATTAATGGTAAAACATTTAAAATACCCCTTTATTTAATAAGATTGAATAACATTTTTTAATCACAAAATAAAAGGTAAAATGGCTGTCTTGAAAAACAACTTTTGTCAAATAAATTCTGACGAATACCAACACGTAATAGATTTAATTAAATAACTAAAGGTTGGTTTTTAAATTGCATAAAATTATATGGTACGATTTTATATTCTTTTAGGTATTATTATGAATATTAAGACACTTATGACGTTCAATCAAGGCGATATTAAAATCTGATAAAATGGTTAATATTCGTATGGAAAAAGGCTTGAGAATATCCGGTAAGGTGGTTCCAGAAGACAATGATAATTAACTCTATATCAAATTTATTAATATTCTCGTCATTTATTGTCCGATTGTACTATATAAATATTAAATGAAACAATTTCTAACGATAATTGATTGTGCAATATTCAATGTTACCCTTGACTGATTTTGTATCTTATTTTACATAATATTTAAAATAAGCATTTATAAAACCAAATACTAAATAAAATTCAACAGTCTGATTAACAAGAATAATTAAGAATTGGTAAATGGAGTGTTGTACTTCATTGAGTTGAATCTATCTATTTATTAGTTTATCAATTGTAATCCAGCTTTCTATATGATACACAGACAACCTGTGAATAACAAGAGAAGACAATACTATTGCCCAACTATGACCAAGTATATAACTAAAACAATAACGATTAAATAATTTTATACAAAACGAGATTTTGTAAAAATTAAGTCTAGCAGCGAAATTCAAGCAACACTTATTAAAAATAATGTCGCTTAATTAAAATAGATTAAGATTTTGCAAGAAATGGATACTATCGATATCAAACATATTCATTCAAGACACTGAATAATACCAAGAATTTACGGTGAGAAATTTTGTATAGAGTAATTCAGGGATCACTGAGTGCTAGGCCAGTTTGGACGTACCTACCGTGGTATCCCTGGGAAACTAGAGTTCTCTTCTCTATGCGAAAGTGTCCTGAGCTGGGCCCTCTGCTGTTTGAACGGTCGGTAGCAGTCATGTATCGTTACTGGGCTAGCAATCCAGATTCTTGAAGGCACAACTATAGAACTGAGTGTCATGGCCGTAGGGAATAGTTATCCTGCAGTCGAGTGGTCGATTGCATCGCAATGATCCAAGGTTTTATAATCTTGGTGATGGGTGTTATGAAGCCGATTCACTGTTGGAGCTTAGTCATGTAAATCCCCGCATTGGGGGAGTGCCTTTTGAAGCCATAAGTGCCTCAGACCTCCTAACAAGCCTCAGGCCTAATACCTTTATAGGATGAGATGTTCATATAATGTAATTAATCGAAAGTTTTTTATGTTAATTTAAAACTCATAGAAAAGACCTAGTTTAGATCTTAAATAAATTAGAGCTACGTAAACACTTATTTTTAAATAAAAAAAGTAAGATTGAAATATAACAAGTTAGAAAATTGAAGACGAACTCAAAGAGACATAGAAATGGAAATTGTACTTTGAAACACTTAAATTACCTTTTCAAGAACTAAACCTAACTTTCATAGTGTAATTAATCGTATCATCTAATTTGTTTGAATAATATAGTTTTTTGTAAATCGAAAAAATCATCTTATTTTACAAGCTATCGCGGCAATGAAAGCAATCAGTAATTTGAATAAATTTGATGGTGGGGAGGACGTCAAACGTTGGATCGACAGATTCGATTTTGTCATCGAGGTAGACGGGCTAATGGAAAAAGAAGTCTCATGCTTGGTCATGCTGTTGGACGGGCCGGTATATGACACGTGGAAGAGGATCAACACTCGCTGGATCAAAAGAGAAATGCCAAAGAAATCAAAAGTGAGTTGCGTCGAGTGTTTGATTTGGGGAGATTTGACGCATGTCTGTTGCTTGGTCAAAAGAAGATTCTCCCGGGTGACGAATTCACGTTCAAGAGCGTGAACTTACTATATTATTGCGGGTACGGAAACCCCCTCAGTATCTGGACGATTATGTGATTTGATCTGGAGATCATGTGGGAGTGTAATTAATTGGATCATCTAATTTGTTTGAATAACATATTTTTTGTAAATCGAAAAAAATCCTCTTATTTTACACATAGAATCTGCAAAACGATAAGTCACGAAGAATATTTGAAGGAATTAAATTTGCTGTATAACAAGAATGTTTTATAACCTCTATATTTTTAATGTGATTTTTACAATTATAGAGTAATAATAATTTTAACGATCTTGAACTAAAATATCAAAATAAAAAAAGTTTCCAAACAACATCAGAGAATAGTTACCTATTTCTATCGAGATAGAATATTCGCAGACTTATAAATTCGTGAACGAGTCTTTGAATTGTAATATAACATAAAGTTACTCGGGAAAATTATCACTAATAACTATATTTATCTAATTATAATTGATAACATTTAGTATTATAACTTAGTGATAACTAGAGCCAGTAGTTGTCGGCTTAATAAAATGAAAAATCCGCGTTATTCCGCCTAAAAATTCCCGGCACATGACACACAGAAATTCAATGTATAACTGATCTCCATTGTTGGAAGACTAAATTAAAGGAAGTATCCTCTTTATTGAAATTCCAGTTTCCTTCGTAACTAATAAAAAATTCTTATTCTTTATTTTCTAAATTAACTAAAATGTTTCACTTCAGAAATTTTTTTATTAACACCCCTATCCAATGAAATAGCAAACTGTTATTATTATTTTTATTTAAAACAACAATAAGAACCAACATTCCAACAAATAAAACATATTTTCAATGAATAAGGGCACACTCAACAGAGTCAACACTTGTGTTGTGATACAAAATAAGGAATTTTTCCAAATTAACTGATGACAACAAACTTCTTTTCGAAGACAGTAAGTCTCCATACTTGTTGAAGCTCCTCTCAACATCAGTGTAATGCATTGACACAGCAAAGAACACTTAAGCAATAGCAGCCAGATAAGAAAAGCGCGAAGTCATTTCCAGAAAGACAAAGATAACTTTTATCGCTGAACTATACAGGGAAACGTAAGCTGGTTGTTAGGGAGTAAATCATCAGAAGAAAATATGTGAGTTAGAGTGGAAATGCAAGATGACATTATTTGCATAACATTGACGAGAATAGAAGAAAAAAGAATAAATTAAGTAAATTAAAATATAAATAAGATAGAGAGTTAAATTTAATAATTAGACGAAGAATAAAATAATTAGTTAAATAAAAATTTATAATGAGAAATTAAATTTTATAAGTAAATTAAGAAAAAATTAAAATTAGAATTTTCCAATTTGACATTAACAAATTTTAGAAAAAGATTGTTCCTCAAATTAAAATTTATAATTAACTGATTATAAAAGTTAATTATAATTAAAAAAATTTGTTTGTTTATGTAGAATTAATTTTTTAGCTTCAAGTGCGTTGAAAGTGGAATTTTTCGTGTAAATAAATTTTTAAAGCTAAATTAGTTTTTATATGGCTTCGATTGGTTTTGATGATGGAGTGCTCATCAATTCTAACACTGGTCATTCTTTTTTACAAGCTATCATTTGAGGCAGCGCTGTTATGTATATGTCCAATGATATTGATAGTACCAGGACTTGTCTTATTATTTAAGAATTATTATTGCCTAGAGAGCCAGTTTTTCGGTAGACAATTTCAAAGCTTTAATTAATCGTGCTTAATTTCACTCTGGTATGCTATTTTGATATAAACATATTTAAACGTATATCGTTAGTCTTTTAGAATCAATATTAATATTGATTCAGATATTAAATACTTATTTTTCAACAGATAAGTTTTAAGTGGATAGTGAAAAACAGTGAAATTTAAGAATTCCCTAGTAGATCAAAAACATGACAGACAGTTTCATTTTATTAACTGTGTTTCCTACTTAAGTCTGAATAAAAATGCGTCAGTAGCTCGTTGGTTTAAACGATTTAGTTCTGGTGATTTTGACCTGTTCAGTGAACCACGTGGTCCACCTAAGATTCAGGTGGATGATGTCCTGTAAGTCCCGTGGAAGTGGATATTAACAAAAGTGTACCTATAATAGCATTAAACATTGATACTAATAATCAATAGCAAACAACCTTGACTTATTTGGTACAAATCGGCAAAAAGCTTTAAAAGTAGATACCACATGAATTGAAAAAATGTGCAAAAAACGACAATTTAAAACTTGCCTCTCTTTTATCTCACAACAAAGTCGAATCTTTTCACAGTCGAAATACTACCTATGATGTCAAATCGATAATACATGACAATCGTAGGTGTTCATCAAAGGGGTTGGAACGAGCTAAATCACAATAAATACTGTCCAAAACAAGACATTTAACAGAAAAGGCTGATGAATCCATCAATCGGCTCCCATGTATGGGAACGCTTGACTTACCATCATACCAAAGCTACAACAGAGTTCGATATTCTCTGTCACTCAACATAATCGTCAGATTTCGCACCCAAGGAATATCCCTTCTTTCCGGTGTAAAAAAATTAAATTACATTCAACATGATCCCATAAAAAAGGATAACCGAGCAACCGCTGCAATAGCAAAAGTGTGCCGATAATCTCGGTGCATACTTTGAAACATATTAATCCTTTATTGAAAGAAATCGAGTTTTATTTGATTAGAATTTTGTTCCATTTCATATTTGACAACCCATAGTATATCCTCTAATTATATAGTCATATATTATTTAAACTTTAGATTCGTATAACTTCGTTTAATACGAATTCAGAATCCATTTATTATAAATCAACATAAAATAATTTGTTAATGATCTTTCAAAGAAAAAATTAAACATATCACTAATATATAAAGTGACAACTTTACTTAATCAATAAATTATTTTAATTCAATTTTGTTGAATTAAAAATAATGATTTTTAATTTAATTTTTGTTAAATTAAAAATAATGATTTTTTTATCGATTGTTTAAATCGATAGATTTAGTTATTAATAAAGTTTTTAAATAACTGATCTTGTCTTTTATTTATTTAAATTATTCAATATTTAAATAATGCAAGAAGATTACATATATCACTAAAAGTAAACATTAGAATTCTAAAAATAAGCCAAGAAATATAAAAGAGAAGTGACATTTCCGTAGTCAAGGCCTTGGGCGATTCAGTGAGTTATAGCAATAATTATCCAGAATTATCTAAAATTAGAGCGGTGTTGTATTTAGATTATAAACTTCCAAAAAGTGCTTCTAGAAGAATGTATTATTTATGCAACAATATAATTGATGACTTTTTAACAATTTCATTTGATTTTTTTCAACTTTTCAATACAAAACAGAACGATAACGTATTATTAATTCCTTTTATAAATGATACAATTGATAAATTAAAATGACTTTCATTGAATTGAAATTCCAAAATAAATTTGCGGTCGGTATCAGAAACGATACTAGATATAGCCAGAATAGAGGTTAATTGATCATTTTAATTGTTTAGTTTATTTACTCCCTACATTATAACTGAATAATAATTAAAGAATTTTTGATTAATCAGTAAAAGATATTATATTGAGAATATGTAATAATAATAATAAAAGTCAAACATTATCACTGTTATCCGAGGTATCAGAGTCTGACTGACTGTGTTTTGTCAGTTTTTTACTCGATCTTCCGGAGGTACTTTTTTCTGATCTGACGTAACTGGAAACGGATTTTTCAATATTATTGTTCGTTAAACGTTTTTTAGGTAATGGTCCACCGCTTTTTGATGAGCTGCGCTTTGTTGATTTTGATATGATACTTGAATGATCAATCTTTTTTAATGATCCTTTACCGTTTACTTGAAGTGGAAGAATTGATTTTCGGTTTCTGAATTCATATGAATATCATTTTGATGAAAAGTTTTAATGTATTTGTGGTTATTAGAAATGATTAAATAATTTGATTATTTAAACAACAAAATAAGTTATTAATTCGAATAAGAAGAGTAAAATCGAAAACATAGTTATCTCTAGATTAATTGAAGCATTTCTATCAAATAATCAATCTAAGAAGGGTACATGTAATTGTAAAATATCCAAAAAAATAAATATATTTATCGCAAATTGATAAAAATAAATTTTTAAAAACCTCTTTCAATGACTATAAATAAAAGAAAAGCTAATTAAACTTAATAATAAACTTTATACTTGTAAAGAAAAATTATACAAAAAATCTTTAAAATAATTATACATATTAAATATAAATTTAAATGCATCAGATTTTGTGGTTAAAATATTTTTTTACTTTGATATTATCAATTATGATATTTTAAATTGTTAAAAATAGGAATTTATATTTTTAAATAACAAATTGTTAGTTTTAACGAATATCAAGGCAAATTGTATAAAAACCATTTTCAAAGCAATAGCAACCGATTCAGAAGCAAGGAGGAGCGAGATCAATACATGGCAGACTTGTTAAAAGATGAAGCCCAAGCCAGAGCTCAGTTAGATACATAGAATACGCCAATAGCAGTTATTTTAAGAGACGAAAAGGTTGGTATGCGATTCATTATAAAGGAAACCGTCTCAAAATGCGACACGACAATGTTTGCAACAAACTAAAAAGGTTTTTATTTGAGCAAAAACCAGAGTTCACGACGTGACAAGGACCAGAGTGGAACCCACAGACATGAAATTGGAGGCTTATGTGAACAATAAATTGGCTTTTCTATTCAATCGACAAGAACAAAAATGAAGAAAATCTACCTAGACATGGTAGCAAACGACTGTAAATTAAACCGATAAATACTGAGGCTAAAATTGAGTGTTGCTACAGTAAATACAGACTCAGTAGTCCCATTACTACCGCTACAAGCAGGACAATTTGGAAGAATCGTCGGTGAAGTAATGTACGTTTATCAATGTGTTCAGGCGAACGTCGAGATGCAGCCTATGAGAGGAATATGTTACAAAGAATTGCCAGTACGACATAATAATGCAACAAGATATTTACAGCCAGTAACAAGATTAATATTACCAATGAAATTCGTACCGATAAACATGAACTGCACTAATGTTTTACTGCCAATATATCGTGATATAAATGGTAGATGGATCCGATTCCCAGAGAACACAGAAGCAGCATGTGAGGGAAAATTTGGAATGTTGTAAGTTTGTTGTTTGTATACTGTATAGATTTGTGACTCTCCTACTCAGATGGAATTGATATGTTTATTGATTGATTATTTGAATCTAATGAAATTAATTTTAAGTACTAATTAATTAAAGTTTTATAATTATGAATTTTAATAATATTTTTAGTAAACGATTTTAACTTATTAAATTTAATATATTTTAAAAATTAATGTTCATTTAAAATATTACGCAATGCATTTTTATCTAATAAAATTATGAGAAATTAAAAGTTAATATTAAAAATTTCCCATTCATTGTTTTTTTAGATTTGAATACATAAACAAAAACTATATCAATCAAAGAAAGATGACATCTGAAAATTGTTGTGAAAAATCTGTTTGTGTTGTCAATAAATGTTTACATTCAAAATGTGATGTTGTTAATAATTGTTATTAACAATATTAATAGTTTTTGTTATTAATAAGATTTTTTGTAAAAACTTTAATCTTATTTTAATGAAGTATATGATATGACGTCACGAACAAATGTAACTGCACTGAAATTTATAGAAAAAAAATTTGTTTAAGAAAAGGAATAAAAATGGTGCGTTTTCGAGAAAATCCATCGAAAAGAAAAATCAGTCGCTGAATATATTAATAATAAGTATTTAACATTATTTGATGAAGCGAAATTAGACGAAAGCACTAAATTTGAAATGTTTTTTCTCATCTTGACAAAGATATCATCATAGAAATTTAATGCAATTACGGTTCCGATTTAAAGGTTTATAATATAAAAACATTGGCTTCGAAATTAATGGAGAAATTCGACATTTAAAGATTCAAAATCTGTGAATTTTTACTTATCTTGCATATGAGGCTAGAACGAAAAGAAACATTACTCAATTTTTCAAAAACATAATTTGAAAGCGTTAAAGCTGAATATTATATCAGAAAATGTCATAGTTTAAATGTTTCAACGTGGATTATAGTACAAATGAATTTTAAGTCTACAAAATTCTTAAACTACAAACACTATCCGATGCCTTGGGATGATAAAAGAGGAAGACTGTAGCAATAGTGACGAAAATAATTACGATTGGTTCAAAATAAATAAAAAATTATCGATTTCAGAACAACTACAACATAATCAAAAATTTAAGTCAGAAATAAAGTTTCTGAAGAACGAGATATTCAAACTTAAAATAATCGATTATACGGTACTGCAAAGAGTAAAAGCAGAAACGCTTCAGGTATAATACGTTTGGTCACATTAAACGATTCTACAAAGCTTTATTTTGCTATGAATGTGACAGTAATCACAAGAAAACAAATTGCACAAAACAAATTGTAGATTCCAGTATATAGATTACATTGTAATAGTATAACTAACTGAAATTACTTAATTGAAAATGTTTATGTGCAGTAAGGATATGTGGTTTACTGCAGATAAATATGGTGGAATGTATGGTTAGCGTGGTTGTTTTGTTATATTTGTAAATAGTATTATTGTGCTTTACGTGTGATTATTTCAAAGAAGATAATGCATTTTTCATAAAAATATTTCCATTCCCAAACCAGTAAGCACGAATATATTTTTCAATAATCCAAGGACTTCGAGACGAACATGTGAGTCCCGGATTCTGGGATTCCGGGATTGGAATCCCTAGTTGTAAGCTACAACTTTGCAAAACAATTATCTCAGTGGGAAAATTTTAAAATATATCCGTCAGAACCTAAGGTTTCATGTGCCAATCGTCAGGTTGTTAGTTGCAAAAGTAAAATTATCGTAAATGTTGGTATAACTGAAACCAAACGCGTATTTGATATCACGCCAGATATATCACCAGATATGTTTATTGGATTACGAAGCATGAAAAAATATGGCGTAATAATCAGGCCAGATGTTGATGCTATTGAAATAGAGAAGATAATTATACCATTTGTTTCAGCCACTAAAGCTACAACAACTTTAACTTGATTCCTATCGTATTTCAAAGTTCAGATGCGGAGACGGGTGCTGAAGGGACTTGAAGTTGTTTAATGTTGCGTGTGATTTTATGTGATAATGCTTCTGTCGGACTTTGAAATATCTGGTTAGAGGCGTGGTAGTAGATGAAAACAGTCAGAAGTTCTCGAGATCCGGAATATATATGCTTTTTAACTGATGACAAAGCAAAAATAGCGAATAGAAATTTGATGATTGGCTGCATCAAGTATTGCTGAAAGATGGTTTTTTATGACTCGATTTGTGTGTCAGATGGCGGATCTAAAACGTTACATGTCGGTTCCTTGTTAGGATACGTTGAGGATTGGCAAGAAGACACAAATCAATAATAATCAATAATAATCAAAACAAGGATAAGAGAAAAATATGTAGTTTATCAGAGGTTTCAAAGCACATAAATATCTAGATTAACAGATGTATGTTCTAATATCAATAAGAATATGGTATATGAAAAAATAGCGGAAACTGAAAAATTTAGCAATGCATATCATTAAAAATTGATATCTACAGCAAATACTCATTAGATATTGGTCTTAGCAATGTTATCGAACATACAATATCTAACGTACAATTGATATAGAAGAAGCGAAATCTATAACCTTTAAGCCTAGAAGATCACCAATTAGTTTTGAGGAAGTGGTAAATTATAAAAAAATGAAGGAACTTGAACATTCAGAAATTGTAAAGCAAAGTAAATCAACTTGGAATTTTCCACTTGTAATAGTAAAAAAATAAAAATGAATACATAATATTATGCTTGTATTATAGAAAAGAAAACAAAGGATTTAGAATTTCGCTCTCAAAATTATCAAATTTACGTCTGAGGAAATTTACTTTATGTACTTAACAATGATATTTACAGGTTTATAATTCCTGAATCTGATAGATTAAATATGATTCATAAAATGTATAGATTGCTAGGTTAAATGAGAATTGAAAGAACTTTAAATGCTATGAAATTAAAATTTTATTGACCAAATAACTCTAAATAATTATGGAATTTATGCAAAAATAATTATAATTGATTGTATGGACAAATGAAAGAAAAGAGGGATTTGAAGTATATGAGACATTATTACGTGAAAAAAATTATATTTTTGAAATTTTCAAAGTTTCTGAACGTGAATTGATGTCGAAAATAGGCAGGGGGTGCAGTAAACTGCATGTTGAGGTCAATCTTGACGAAAGGATAATTGTATTTGGACGGAAGAATATATTTTCTTTCACGAAATTTCGAAAATCGACGATTCGTATCACGAGATTGTATTATGTTAATAGTGTTAAGATGAAACAGATGAAAGGTGTGGTCTCAGTGAGATAAAGAGCAGACAGTTGAAGTAGGATCAGAGTTCTGTTTTCTGATTAAATTGGAGATTCGGAAGAAGTTCTCATAGCACGTGAATGGAGCAAACCTGGAGCTCTGTGATCCTCAATGATAGGAGTTAGAGAGGGACAAAGTGAGTAAGTTGATGTATAATAATTCCGGGGAACTGAGCCACTTGTTCGGCTAAGATAGCAAAATCTCTCTCGCTCTTCGACGATCCATATTATAGTTTTGAAATGTTTTTGTTAGACAACATTGATGAACTTGGTGAAATGCGTTTAAGCATGTTTAACGAAAAAACAGAAATATTTTTATCGAATATAAATATAAACAGAAACTTAATTTATTTAATGTACAAAAACAATTAAAAATTTAACAAAAATAATTTTTAGCTAAAAATTTATAATCTGCTAATTTTCAGTGAAATACCAAAGGTTCTTTAATAAAATCAAGTAAGGACTTACATAAATGAGATAAAACTTAACAAACTTTTAAATACAGCAAAGATAGTTGTACCTAATTGTTAGAATTAATGTTTAACTTGCTTCGACAATATGTCCTTTGAAGGAGTATCGTAGGAACATGATTAGTGTAGTTTAAAAATAATGTTTTAATCCTTATCACAGTTAACAAGTAATTCACTATAGATAGCATTTGAAATATAACCTTATTTATTTTAAATTATGATGTTTTACTCTGTACCCTGAAAACATTTAAATCAAGTATACACAAATACTTATCGTTTCACATTAGCGTACTAAATATTAAAGTTGAATTCAATAAATAATGTTTTTATTGAATTTTTTGCACTGAAAAAAAAGTGAATTCGATTCAGTTTTATATCAATCATATTATTTTACCAATTATTTATTTTACAAGTTATTCACTTTAATAATTGTATATAAACATTTTAACTGCCTTTGGTTCTTTTGAATAAAAAGCCTTCCTGTTGGTGTTCCGATATTGATAAGAATATAATAGGAACATAATAATAATACTAATGTAACTGACTTCTGGCAGATGGAAATTCGTTATTAAAGACATAATTCATCTATGTTAAAACATATTTTGTACAAAAGATATTTTTAAAATGCAACTTTCATTAAATTAAAATTTGAAATTTATTAATAAAATGGATTATTAATTAAGAATTGCATAATTAAACTATATAATTAATTAATTAATATAATTCTTTAATAATTTATGAATAACTTTAAATTCCGGCATTTAAAAAAATTTATTTAAAGAAATTAAAAATCAATTTAATAAATTATAATTTAAGTTAATTAAATTAAGTTTTAATTAAAATAATGTTATAAAGAAATATTAAACTTTTAATTGCATAATATAAAATATCTAACGAAATGTTTTAATATTATATCAGAAAAAATATACCAAGTACAAGTAAAATAATTTAAATAAAACAATTAAATTACATAATATAGTTATAAGATAAATGATTGAAACAACATAGCTTCATCTAACTGTCATTAGAGATTGAGGTACAAGACAAGCGGCTTTAAATTTTATCCCCAGACTACTAAAGAATTTTTCAATTTAGCTGTGGAGAATAAACCAGACAAAAACTTAAGGTATATAAGGACACCAGCTTTTCAACTTGGACGTTCATCCCTTGATTTCCATATTGCCGTCTTAACTCAAGTATTCAATGATAATTTATTTCATGTGTCATTGAGACTTTTTCTTATAATCTTTTGAACCTTAATCCTCTTTGAGATGAAAGCTTGGCTTCTAGGTGTATTATTTTGATACGAAATATTTGATAGCTTTTCTGGTAAGAACATTAGCTTTTTCAACTATTAAAGTGATCTGAACATCAAAATAATAGTATTCACTGATTCCTTTCTTACTTTTTTTAATTAATCACTTTGTCTGTTAAGCCTATTCGTATTTTGTGAGTTAGAGATCTCACCCAATGTATTTAGGTACCATCATTATTATCCTTTTGTTTGTTTTACCGGCCTTGACCTAATTTATTATTATTTTGGTAATTTCAGGTGTTATCAAAATCTTGTCTTTTTTTCAATTATTCTTAAGATTCTCCATCAGAATATTACGTTTTAGAACAAAATAAAAAATATCAATTATTAAGTTATTCGTGTTAATTAATCTCTAGTTTATTGGTGATTATAGGTGTTATATCTTGTAATCAAAATTTTTATACTATGCCATGAAAACTTCTATAATTAGGATTTACACAGTCATTATTTTTTCCTTAAATAAAATATAAATGCTTTTTAAAATGAGTATAAAACATTATTGGAAGAGTTACTTTATTTTTGCAATTTATCCCTTTATTTATGAACTAAGCTTTTGTTCGTTGATTCTTCGAACATTATAATGCCATAATCAAAGTAGCTCCCAGCAGTGTGACCGTATTCAAAGTCAAATAATTGTTAAGAAGAACAAACATTTGAAACAAAATGTATTTAACAAAATAATTTGTCACATTATAGCATTATTAATTTATTATACATTGTTTATATTTGTCGGATTCTATAACAGAATTAGTTATGAAAACAGAGACTGTTACACTCAAAAACTCTTATGTATTTTGAAACCCAATACATTCTTTACATTAAAAAAAATATATTTACTATAAATTTTAGAATAAATTATTAAACTTTAACAGTCAAATAACAAAAAGTAAGTGACTGATTAAAAAGGTCTTTAAAATATTTATCACATAAGTTGAGAAATGACAAATCAATGTTTAAATAATTATATGATAAAGGGTATATAATATACCAGAAGGCATATTAAAGCTTAACAAAAAGTAACTGGAAATACGTTTTAGAAATATTAAGGAACTAAAAAAACATTTTTCAATGAGAATCATACGAGAGAAATTTTTCAATTGAGTAACAGAATAATTTACATATTTAAATATTCAGTTACAGTAAATATCAAAACAAGACTGACAACAAACAAAAGAATACCGAAATCTTTAAAGTAAAAAGCCTTCAAAACAAAAGACAATGCCCCACTTTTAAGTCATCTATGATACGTATGTTGAAAAATGATATTTATATATTACAAACAAAGAAATTTTAGTACGAAACAGAACATATCGAAATCTAACTTTTTAGTAATCTTATTGCAGTAAAATGTAAATTAGCTATTGGTTTATATATATATATATATATATATATATATATATATATATATAGGCGCGTACGCAAAAAAATATTTCGGGGGAAACAATGTTACATAATAACTGTTTTCTTTTTCGACTTTTCATTTTTACAATTAAAAAAAATGAAATTAATTATTATTAAAATAATTAAATTTGTAATACCACTTATGCAACTAATATCAGTTGGCCATTGTTCATTACTGGCTTCTGTAGATAGACGGATTTCGTTATTTACAATATGTTTTATCTTTTGAGGAAGAAAATTTTCTATTTTCTGCAAAACTTATAGGTAATTAAGATCATAATTATAATTAGGAGGGCATTTTCTTAAATTTTCATAATATTAATTGTTTCAGATAGTTCACAAATTATAAATCAAATATTTTAACCTATTTTTACTAATAGTCAGTTAAAAAACCTTAGATGCAATTAAGACCATAATTTAAATTTTTCGGGGGGGGGGAGATTTTCTTAAATTTTTAAAAAAATGTTCTTAAAAATTTGGAGAGTTCACATTTTAAACATAAGAATTTAAAATTATTCTTATTAATATGCTATTAAAAAGCTTATACATAATTAAGATCGTAATTCAATTTTTTTCGGGGATGGGCATTTATCCCCCTAATCCCCTCTCTGTACGCGACTGCACACAATACAATCTATGATCCGTACGTCTCAGTACAATATTGCTAAATATCTAGATACGAAGATAAAATCTTTCATTCCTAATGATTTTATTTGTAAGGACAGTTTTGAGTTTGTGAATTCCATTGCTAATTTTGAAATACGAACTGAAAATGATTTTATGGTTTCCTTTTCATAGATAGAACCGGTCGCATTGGAACTCCATCTTTATGTACTTTAGGAAGACCGTATAATTTTGCTGGTTGAGAACCAGACACATGAAGTAAGTCAAAAACATCCTTCGTAATGTGT
>MQRK01242322.1:52834-67195 GCA_001938485.1 Girardia tigrina | reverse complement strand
TTAATATATATATATATATATATATATATATATATATATATATATATATATAATTAATATAAATATACATATAACACAAAACTGTATAATAACATCGTATTATATAAATTATTTATTTACTAAAATAAAATAACCAAAATACAAAAATAATATAATAACCAATAGAAATAATTACAAAAATAAAAAGGCACTTTTTATATAAAAAGAACCAAAATAAAAGCAATAAAAAAGTTTATATTTACAACCCCAACATCCCAATGACGAAGAATCAGCCGAAGAGGAGGAAAAGCCTCAATCTTTATCCCAAGCAGAAGCTCTACAAATGATAGAACGAATTTGATTTTGCTTATTACAACACTCTAGCTCTAAACAAGATTTTGTTGCTCTCAACACACTTGAAATGTCTTTGACATACATTACTCTTAATTCTAAACGCCAGTCTACCTTGGATAATTTTATTTTGAAAAAATATAACTGTACAGAAATGGAATGACAGTAAATCTGTCGATATCCAACGCATGTTGTAAAATAAAAGTTGATATTATTTTATGTTTTCAAATGGTATTGCTTTATTTTTTTAAGAAATTTAATCTGGTTTTTGCTTAATTTTAAAAACTTTGACTCATCGAGTTACGAACCTGATAACTGTAGAGTGACTATCGGTTATTAAAAACTTTAGCCTTGGCAACAAAGAGTTTGTAATAACCAGAAGTAACAAAGTTAGATGTGATAAATTTAGCTTTCAAAAAAAAGTTAGAAGATAAACTATCATCTGAGGAAATTGCATACAGAATAGTAAAACAAAACAATATACTTATATTTACTGATTGGGAATTTTTACTATTTGATGATAATTACGATGGAAGATTTGTATGTTTAGGCAATTTAGAATTTATAAGCAGAATATTTTAATTTATCATTTATTAGGTGGAAGTTCAAATATGTACGAGAATCTTTAAACATCAATATACTGTTTATATCATTTGCTATGATAATTTTTTTCCTGTAGTTTGTATTCTTAGAATATAAAAATTTTTATCAAAGCTTATCTCCGTTTGTGAGAATAATACAGTCGTTTTTAGTTAATAGCAAATATTGAACATTATTTGAACACTATATCTTAAATCCAAATCTAAAATTAAATATCCAATTAAAAGTTAGAAAATAAAATGAGAACATACTTTAATAACGTGTGCCTACATTTAATAAAAAATTAATGAGAAATAATTTCTCATTCTATACATATACCCTATACACATAAAATACATGCATACACAAGACAATACACACCTATTTTTTGAATTTAAAAAAATGTCATTTAATAAAAAATGGAAATTTGTGAGTATTCCCCAATTGGAATTGTAAACAGCACTCATATGAGGTTGTTATTTGATACCTTTGTTTTTTTATTAATTTGCTTTTTTAACGTGAAAGATGATAGTGAAAAAACCATACCCTTTCGGGAAAAGAAAACCGTAATGTTAATTTAATTTTAACTACGAATAATTATTGGCATTTAGAATTGCAGAAAATGATAAAGGCTCATTAGATCCTATTATATAGCAGAGAATTAACTCACCTTGGTCAGACAAATAGACATCTCCGAATCGGTGCCAAAACAATATATAAAAAATCGACACTATGGCCTAATATCATTTGTTCTCATAGCTGTTTTAAGGAATAAATTAATTACCAGATATCATTCCTTCAAAATTGATAAGTTTCATAATGTATTGAGCTTTATCAAACTATTATGGCTCCTCAATTGAGAGCTCTCTTTTTCTAAAGATTCAAGAAAAAATACAAATGTCATCTTAATTATAACGAGATTACCATAAAATATCCCTGTTATAAAAAGATCTTTTTTTAGGCGATTACCATCAAATGGTGGAGTATCTTCAGATACATACATTATAAATACACACATACAAATACACACAAATATATCATTTTTAAATTTTGATCGCCAAAAATAGATATTATATTTATGAAACAAAGAAAATTGTAGAAATGATTTATGCTGATAATTTTTTTATATATTGTATATTTTTTTATTTGCTCGGGGTCGTACGGTTGTATACTCTAATTACGTTTTGATGAACGATTTAGGAGATGGGAGATTTGATTAGGACACGTGTTGTGATGGCTGAAAACCTGAAAATTCTCTGTTCGTGTTTGTATGATTTTAATGAGTTTCCCTTCGAAAATTCGAAAGAATGTCGAATCAGGTGGAAACAGTGAGATAGATTTGTTTAGCAATGATACAATGGATCCTTAATTAAGACCTTTTCTCTGATCACATAATATTTTGCACAACTGGATACTTCTGCAAGGTTTTACACTAGCGCACACGACTTTCGTAACCCTTCAGTTACTGAATAATTATTTTTCTAAAAGAAGAGTACCGAAATGTTGGTAATTCAGATGGCCTACAAGACACCCAGGTTTGACCTTGTATGACAAAGCGCTTTGTAGTATAATCAAGAAGTCATTCACAAAGATGCCATTAATAATAAAAGACATTTCAAAACTGCGATTTTAAGAGCATTCCAAAAATTGAACAAGGCACCATGAAATTTCAGGGCGCAAAATTGCCCTTGTCACTGTTTTAAGTGGTAAATAAGTTGACTTTATACATGAACTATATTTTATAAAAAATTTTCTGTTATTTAATTATTATATCAAAATATGATAATAATTAATTTTAATTTAAAAATTATCTTTAAAAAACTTTTTCTAATTAAATGTCTCTACCTGCTTTTAAGTTATTGAGAATTATGTTTAGAAATACGGGCGTCAATACTGATTCAGTTTACCGTAAAGAAACTTGTATGAATTGATTAAAATTAATAAATAAAATTAATAATGTATGATACAATCGTTTTCTGTTGAATAAAGAAACAAAGTGGCTTACTTTTCATCTTTGTTGTGATAAATATTTCATTAATATTTAAAACAAACTTATTTAAATATTTTCTTAATTTGCGATTTCTATTTTTTAAATATTTAATTTTTATTACTCTATGAAATATATTTTAATAAAATTTTTAAACTATTATTATTGATGAAAACATGTAAAATCAAATGAGTAATTTTAAGTCAAATAATTATTAATTTACAAACTTTAATGAGTTATGATTTAAAAATGTTATTAGAAAAATATCGGGTTTTTTTAAATATTTGTAAATCATTATTCATTTTTATACGAATGGAAAATAAATCTGTAGAAAAAACCACAGCAATTTTTTTCTCATACAATGTTGTTGTTAAATCGAAAATTTAAAATAAATTATTTCAACCACGTTGTAGAATGTCTAATATAAGTTGCATAATGAGACTGTAGTCAAAATGTGTAAAACTAAGGCTGAGCTAAAACCCTATTTTAACCGAAACCCGAACTGCTATTTCGTATCGAAAACCCAACACTGACTGGTTTCAAGTGTGGGTCCTTAATTAATCACTTAAAGACATTATGTTTACGTTCTAATTGGATATTTCTTTTTTCTCTAGTTCTTTAATTATCGTCAAGTGATGTCATTGTGCTAATTAAATGGTTTAATGTAATGGTGATTGAAGATTTTTAAAAATATTTTACAAATTATGAATTTAACGATAAGGTTGATCGACTGAAAAGAGTGCTGATTTTTTAAGTATAAATGGTCTGCTGCTGTTAGCGAGACAGTAGTGGAAAGGTGTTTTCATAAAGATAAAGGAACTTTTTCGGAGTACAGAGCCTCTTCATTGTCTCTATATGGTATTGTCTAGAGTATATTATTTGTGTTTTATAAAAATACATATGACCATCATTTAAATATTCGTCAACCATTGGATATCTCTTTTCGGCATTCCGAAGAGGATCATGACAGATCAGGGGCGACAACTCGAGTCAGAGATATTCAGCGGCCTCACTAAATGATTTGGCATCCAGAAAATCAGGACCACCGCGTACCACCAGCAAACCAACGACCTAATAGAACGGTTCCACCGCACCCTGAAGAAATCATTCAGAGCGTTAGCACAGAAACACGATTTGGCGAAGCAGTTACCACTCATTTTTCTATGCTGGAGAAACATTCCCCATAGCAGATATGGGCCTCGCCCGTACAAATGCTCTTCGCCTCAAATGCCTCACTAAACAATGAGCTATTCTTCAATAAGGCACCAAAAAAGGATGAGATGTTAACGCGACGCATGAACACTTTTGCAAGCCGACAGAACACCACCAAACCCCGAGGGACAACATATCTTTGTCTTGAAAGAACTTGCAACTTTAAAGTTCATCTGGCTCGAAAAGGAAACCGCGAACTCTCTAGAAAGTCGCTACACCGTACCACATAAGCTCCAAACCATCGCATTAGATAACAACATAGCTAAAATTTTGGTACATGGCAAGGAGGTCACCGTAAATATTTGCAAGCTCAAGCCTTGCCTGCACTTGGAAGATTCCATCCTAGACGAAACCAATCCAAAGCTGGACAACAACAACTACCCCTAAAAGAAAGCGACAACGTCAACGTGCCCGTTAGCCACCAAAAAACCACAAGAAAATCATCTCAAAGGAAGATCATACGACCGGCACGTTTCCGTGATGACACCAAGTAACGCAGAACGACCTCACACCCTCAACACAACTACAACACACGTTCACATCATCACACACAAACCGCACACCACCACAACAACAACATCACGCAACAACCACTAAACACCATTACGCCTTCACAACACAACACATCACACGCAAACAGACACACCAAAAAAACCCAACATGAACAACACAACACTGCAACAGACCGTGTTTCGAGGAATATTTATTCTCACACCCATCCTACTTCCATGCTCCGCATTCTTCGGCGGGGGCTGATATGATGCTTCGATCTTTCAATCGATATTGAAAAAAACTAATTATTTTAATTAAATCAAAAAAAATATGAAACTTATGCAACACTTTTAAATTTTAATGTTTTGTTTTACTTTTAAATGGAATAAATTAAAATGAGACTACTT
Source organism: Girardia tigrina (assembly GCA_001938485.1). NCBI lineage: Eukaryota > Metazoa > Platyhelminthes > Tricladida > Dugesiidae > Girardia > Girardia tigrina. Next base: position 62,188 of record MQRK01242322.1, on the reverse strand, counting down.
GAATGACTTGGTTTCTTTCTGATTTTTCTCACCATTCTTACCGACATATAGATAAAACACAAATTGATCGACTGATCGAAAAATAATTCGAAACCACTACGAGCCGATCGTGGGAAGGACATCCGATGGTCATCGAACCCAAACGGTATACCGACGCGGTGATCTTCCCGGGCGCCAAGTCCCGGCATATCTAAGAGGTATCGGCCGCCGCCACTCGGTCCGGTTGCCGTCACCACACTTCTGAAGAAGTATTTTATTTTTAAACTCATTTTTACCGTGTAAAGAATATTTTAAATTTGGTACAGTCACCGCTCGCTAATCCGTACAGTCAAAAAAATTAAAGTGCGAATTAAATGAAAAAAATTGTTGAATGTGGTTTTTTTTTGTTTTTTAGAGTTTTAATTGCAATATGAAAATGATATTCTTAGAAATGTCGCTTTTTTGAGCAAATTATTTTTAGATAAAACAAACAACATAAATTTATTGAAAATTTTTCTTCCTGATAAAGAAAAATGTTAAGCAAAACAATCAAACCAAACAATGAACAGTGAACACTAACATAAAGATTAATCATAACAAAAAGGAAAAGTTTTAGGAATACTTAATTTGATCAAAATTTCACAAAAATCTTCTCTCTAATATTCGTAGTCGCAGAATCTCATGTAATGGAAATCCGTTGCATTCAGTATAATTAATCAAATCATTCACATTACCCAAAGGACGCTGTTAGAATGGTTTGCATATTTGTCTCCCATAATGATAGCCTCATTAGTACTCAAAGACGTCGAATAATCTACGTGGTCAATATTCCAATCAGGATCAAGTTCGATAATTTTTGTTAAGTCATTTTGGACATATTCCACAATCTCGCTGTCAGTGAGGATATCGAAACTGGGACTTTCATGCTGAACAGGATCTGCAATATCATCGACAACTTCAGTAGATGGACGATCTTGGTTTTCTTAGAGTCGTCGGGGCAATTCAGCAAATAAAAGAAGACCATCTCTCCCTAAATAGGAAAATAAGGGTTTCTACAAGTTTTGGATGACGGAGGGATCAAGACTCTGTCAACTTGAATATAACATGAAAATCATATCTTTCAGGTTGATTTCACGAACATTGGTGGTTGTTTTATCTCTCACAAAATTCTCATTAAGAAGCCTTTTTCGGTAACCAACTTTTGTACCGCAAATGATGTTCTGGTTCATAGAATGCAGTAGCGAAGTGCAATTAGGAGGTAAATATATTACCCCAGTCAATCCATCATCACTTACCATATTAACCTCAATAAAATACGATGGTGCATTGTCTGCCAAGAGCATTGAAGTGGAAGTACGGCAAAGTTCAATAGAAAACTGTCTGTCACTAGAAATGAACTCCTCGGGGAACCATTTCTCTAAAACTGCTTTGGTCATCCAACCCTTCTTTGAGGAAGGGTATTTAACTAGCAAAACATAATTTTTAGAAGGTCTCGGATTCTTCAATTTCCTAATCACAAGCAAGCGAAGTTTGTGCGTCCTTGTCGCATTACTGCACGGCAAGAATTTTATCGGTCTTTTATAATTTTTTTCCTGAATCAGACCTTTCATTTGGTGCAATGAAAGTCATGTTTTGGTACTGTTTGAAAAACAATGCGGACTCGTTAGCATTATACCTGATACGCATCCTAGTTCATTTCAGAAATCTTGTCATTCAAATCTGCCTTAAATGGCAAAACTGCTGATTCATCATACGATAGTTTTTATCTGCAGATTTTTAGCCTTCTTATCCTATATCTTTTTAAAATCTGGTACACCAGCCATCATTTGTAATGAAAGTGGAAGAATTTTCTTGATCTTCAAGCATATTATGGAATCTCATCGCTTGATCTTTCAATTGCTCAATAGTAATATAAACATACTGGGAACGTTTTTGCAAGAACCATAAATATTGTTGGGGTTATATTATGAATCAAAATATTATTGAGTTGTTTATTATTTTTATCTTGTTATTTACTGTTATATTTATTATTTATTTTATTATTAAATTTTATTATTTACTGTTATATTCATTATTATATTGTATAATAAATAAATTTAAATTATTTAAAAATTATATTTATATTTTTATTGTCACGCATTCTTGTTTTATTTTAAAATTATATTTCGTCACGCACTTTGCATTCTTGTCACGCATAGTGCGTCCTTTGCGATAACCATGCGTTTTTTCTTATTTTCGCGTTCTTGCGATAGCTACGTATTTTCTTTAAGTCACCCTAGCCTTCTAGGTCACCCTATTCCTATTTTACGATAGTTACGCGTTTTCTTTGTATAAAATAGTTAAGTAAGGAGTGAATAGCGTTACAAATTTGATACTCTTACAGGTAAAAATGTTTCATGTTATATAGAAAAATTCGATACTGTTACAGAATAAATGCGAATAATTAAATTTCCGGCAATTCGTTCTTCAAGAAGAAATTATTGAACAATTTATTTCCTAGCAAGCCTTGTTCTCAATTGATTAAGCTCTCGAAGTTTTCGATTTCCGAGAAATTGCAACCAATTAATTTCCAACATTTTTATTTATCAAACTGAATAGACACTTTGAAACGGTGTTTTTAAGTTATCTAATTATTCACCTGACACAAAGGATATTTTTAATTATTTTTATATTATGTTAAACAAACTTTCTGTAACAAGTTGTTATATATTGTCAATAAAATTTTATAAAAGAATTCATCTTATGTTATTTATATCTGAAAAATTAATAATTATTTAATTCATTAATTGTTATTTGATTTATTAATTTAACTGAGGAAAGAGTTTGATAATCAATAATAAGAATTCAAGATCAAGCGAAGATTTTTAGATCTTCTTTGTTAATCCACAGTTGGGGGAAAGTAAATAAATTATCTTCAACCCAGTGTTTTAGCAATATAATGCGTTTTCAGTTTTCTCGAAAGTACACAGTTTGAGGGTTTTTCGTTTTTTTATGGCTGTACCTCCATCAATGATTTTCTTCCAGATTTCATCCTTCTTCTTTTTAATATCATGAATGGTTGAAAAACTAACATTATATTTGGTCGAAAGAGATGAGTAAGATATATCATTTTCAATATAATCATTGATCATGTTCTTTTCTTCTAAAGTTAAAGTAACGTGTTTTCGTTTCATCTGAATAAAAGGAGTTAACAATAATTAATTGTCTTAAAATTCAAAATTGATTTTTTTCTACCAACAAATATAATTTACTTGGTTAGACTTCGATTCTCAATTTAAACAAATTAATATTGAAATCATAATTTCAATATTAAATCTAAAATTAAAAACATTAATATTAATAAAAATTTTCATAAGTTTTTGATAAAAATATTTAGAAATCTATTTTTAATTATAATATTAAAAAATTATTATTATTATATAAGAAATTTGCATTATAAATAAATCTATAGTGGAAAATTAAATTATTTTTAAATTTCATATTTTTTCATTAAGAATATGATTTTAAAGGAAATTTAACCATAACAAGTATCTGGATGACTTATATTACCCAATTCAGTGTTGTCATCAAGTCACTATTTATTTTATATTTTGCTTGTTGAGTCGAGTCGCTAAAATTTTTTACGAGTCGCGAGTCGAGTCGAGTCACTTTATATATTTTTACAGGTAAAGGGTCCAGTCAAGTCAATTATCATATTTTACATTTCACGAGTCCCTATTTTTTCAACTCGAGTCAAATTACCCTTAATATTTTAAAAGTTGAGTCTCTAAAATGTTTTAAGAGTCTCAAAGCGATTAGCTTAAACGTTTAAAGATTAAATGGTCGAATCAAGTCCCTTTTCATATTTGACTCAGTCAAATCATAAAATATTTTATGACGTTAAGTGTAAACTGCATTTACTTAAATTAAAAATATTATTTTTAATTATTAAAAAAAAGATTTTAAAACAACTATTGTTATTTTAATAATCAGAATTATCAAATAATAAATTTTCAAAAATCGTGTTTTATTGTTCTTTTAATAATCGATGGTGGTACAAGTAGCTATAATTATTCTTTAATTAATAGTGATTTTCCAATGTTTATAGCTAATTATTACATAACATGTAATAATTGGTAGTAAATATTTAAAATTTCATATCTGTATTCATTAGAAAAGAACATACATATTATAACATGATTTTAATTATAATAATTATTAATTACTGTAATATATTTTATTTGCTCAATCTAAATATCATTAAAAGACTTACAGACTTTAATAATGTATTCACTAGATTCCATTTTATTCACATAAAAACGTTAAAAGGTTAGATCTTGTTTATTTAACAATCAAAAAAATTAAAGAATTGTGTGCCACAAAATGCTAATAAATACAATCAGACTGATAAAATCAAATAATAAAGGGTGGCAAAATTAATTACGCATTGGAATTAATTTCGAGCAGAATTAATTGCGCATTGGAATTAATTTCGCGTTGGAATTAATTTCGCATTAGAATTAATTCAATTTAGCATTAATTTAATTTAGAATTAATTAGAAGTAATTTAATTTTGCGTTTTTTTAAAATTTAGTAGATAATTTAAATTACTATATAATTACTAAACTAATTGAATAAATTTAATTTCGCACTGGAATTAATTTTGAATTAGAATTAATTTAAAAAAATTATTTTTTTTAATTTACTATATATTTACCTTTAATTTAAATATGTACGTGACTATTGTCACAATTTTTCAATTTTTAAATAATTCAATTCGCGATTTCTCTGCAATGAAAAATAATGTTGATTAAAATAGAAATAAACAATTTTTGTTTTTGCTCGATTTAATTTAAAAGAATATATATATATATATATATATATATATCCATTTGAAAGAATGAATGCTGTTGAAAGACGTAATGTTTTGGTCGTTGGAGCAGGCGGTATCGGGTATGAATTGCTAAAAAATCTTGTAATGTGGCACTTCAAAAACATAAGTGTTCTCGATTTAGACACAATTGATGTGAATAATTTAAACAGGCAGTTTTTGTTTCGAAAAAAAGTGTGTAGGCAAATTAAAAACTTTGACCGCAAAAAAAGTGTCTTAAAGTTTAATCCTGATGTTTTATTTAAAGTATTAAAAAAACATTTATTGAAAGAAAGTTTCTTCTTTAATGCATAAAAATTTACTATATTTTTGTAGTGTATGAAATTGTCGAGGGCCTGCGAAAAAGATCAAAGCTATACAAAGTTGGGGGATACTTGTACTACAAAAATAAGTCATAACCCACGAGATTAGCCCTCAGGTGCCAAATGTATCAACATACATCGTGCAAGGCTACTGCCTCTATCATGACTAATAATAATGAACTGATATATGATAACGCTGAACACAACCACTCAGCTGAAGCTCCCGATGAACCAATGAGGAAGTTTAAAATACAACTTAAAAATGAGTCTGAGGCTTCTTCGAGCAGCTCTAGAGACATTTTTGATAATATTTCTAGGAATCATCCAAATGAAGTTTCGTCAAGGATCTCATATCCAATGGTGGCCAGAAGTATGCTGCTCAGAAAGCACCACCGCTACCCAATGATTCCAGAAACTGCATCAATGTATGTTGAAGCCCTCATGGTAAATGAATTAATGAAAACTCATTTTAAAGCTCAAATAACCGATGATAGAGAAACTATAGCAGTATTATTTTTTTTCGACCGAAATGATTGAAACCTTGCATAACTTTGACACTATTTGTTATGATGGAACCTTTTTTATTGTGCCGAAAATTTTCACACAGCTGTTCATCATTTATGTTCGTAGTGGGCCTTAAATGTTGCCAACATTTTTCGCTCTTATGAAAACTCGCCAATATCACCATTACAAACTTGTCATGGCATAAATAAAAGAGCTGGTTCCACAATTCAATCCTATTATGACTATTGGTGACTTTGAAAAAGCCCCCAATCCATGTACTTCGTGAAGAATTCAATGAAATAAATTGTCAAGGATGCTATTTTCATTTCAATCAGGTAGTTGTGAGGAAGTTAGGTGAACTTGGATTGAAAAACTTATACACAAAAAATAACCAATTTAACAAGTTGATGAACTTGTAATGGCACTCGGTTTCTTGAGTGAAAATTAAATAATAAATTAAAATAAACGAAAAATCGCAAACAAATACTATGATAAAAGACTGTTCAGACGGAATTAAATAATAAAAATTTAAGATTTAAAACGTCACTAAATCCGAATGGATAAACTAGCTTTTCAAAGTATATCAAAAGAAAGTAATTAAATAATAAATTAAAATAAACGAATAATCGAAAACAAATAACAATCAAGCGAAATATATACAATAAATTAATAGCTAATAAAAGAAAGAGTCCGTACTTGTCCAAAATGTTGTGTTACCACGTAAAATAATAATCAAAATAAATAACTAAATTAATTGAATTCTTGGAAATAATAAAATATTTTGAATGATTAAACTTTTTTGTGCGTAGCGTTTTTTTTGTAACTTGTGCCGTGTATTTATACTCTGCAGTTCTACGACACACTCGTGTTGAGGTATTATCTTAAAATTTATATGCATTTGTTTAAACTAATAAATATTGATAAATAATTATATTTTTCATAGATGAAATATTTTTGATAATAAATATAAAATTATATTTTTTATATAAATAAAATATTTAAGAGAGTTTGAGTAAATAGAAGGAGAAAAGAAAGATAAATAATTACAAGAAAAGAGTAAATAATAAATTAAAATTAAAAATAAAATTAATTAATTAATAAAAGACCTGGTATAAAAGGTCATTATTAATTAAGAAGTACAGAGTTGTTGATTTGAGAAAGTCAAGTCAAGTTAATTGAGAGTCAAATTACGTTATTTGAAAAGAGTCAAGCCATTTGAAAGAATCCAAGAGAAAGACGAGAAGCCGTTTAGATAATTGACTAGACGTCGCATAAATTGATCTTCTAAGTCATATTTAAGGAGCTCACAATTACGACAATAACGGAAAAGAGACAAAAAAATAAAATCACACTGAAACAGTGCGAGACTAAAGATAAAAAAGATAATCTTGTTGGAAAACAAAGAAAAAAAAGAAATCATAAAGAAAAAGTAATTGACATTAAATAAATATTAAATATTATATTTGTCATATATATAACACGCTGTAAAGTGTGACGTTAAACCTTCAATTAATCCGAGTTGTCGCTAAAGGCTCTCGGTTCCATAATATAAAATCGGCCAGGGCCAAAATAAAATACTTCTTTTGGTCCTTAAGTATATTTGTAAATTATAGATAATATAAAAAATACATTTTTATAAAATCATTGTCTTCTCATTTTAATAATAACACAACTAACACTCAACACTCGGGTATCCTGTATTCATTCATCAAATCACAGGAAGGGAGGAAATGATTGTGGTAATTATATATCACGACATCCTGGATGATTGTTTATTTTATTTCAGCTTGCGTCCCACAACCGGAACCACCCACAGGACGTCAACTACTGGAATTACAGGATGTCGCTGCCATCGTTCATGAATGTAGCCACCAGTGATTATGGGTAATTTATGTCATCTAAATAAATCAAGGTTTTTAATTAATTAATTAAAACTTATTATTTTTTTGATTTTTAGAAGACGCCAAAGGCCCCCTCACCGACTGGTACCGAACAAAAGGAACGGGCCGAAACACAGGGACCTTCTTTCACGTCTGGCGTTCGGTGTGCTTGAAACAAATTTAAAAATAACGGGCATAGTCGAGTTAGACTATCCCACAAATTTTCGCTAACGGTTTCATGCGTACTGGGCGTCGGATGAGAAGGAGGGTTTTCTTCAGGTTATTTATTCGAGCCGTATCGTAACAATTCAAACAACATACAAAACATCAACATTTAAATATATTCCTCGCAATACAGTTTATCGAATTTCTCACACAGTCTTATTAAAAATGAGTAAAAATAAAGTAAATTATATGAATAACTAATTTTCATTGGAGGACCATAAAATCGATTCTCTCTATCCGAATGCTGACTACTCGGAGGTGATGACACGAACAATTCTTTTGATCCCGGATTAACCGTCGAGATTTTTGCGAGTAGATATCGGAACAAAATATTGCTTATTTGGTAAATTGAAAAATAATACGATGATGAACAAAAATTTATTCCACAACATGATTTTTACAAGTTTCTAATCACATTTAAATTTTAGAATTTATTTACAACAATTTTTTTACATATTAAGGATATTAATTTTCTCCAAAATAAACACATAACACATTAGTAATTGCCATACATGCATTCATCAACCAATTTACAAAAATTGCTCCACATAAGTAAAATGTTCAAACCCCGCAATATTTGGAAAAAATCGAACTAAAAAGCAAGTGTTGGCACTCAACAGCCACTATATTACAAGTAAAATTTTTATAAAAATCTCCATCCTCTGTTATTCAGTAAGACATCATTAAGATGTAATGAAAATTTATATACATAAAAGTAGATACATAAAATAAACAAATAATTAAAATAATAAATTAAACGTATAAAATAACTAAATAAAACGACATTTAATTGGCACGAAAACAATTATTAAAATTCATGGACGTATAAATCATCAATCCAACATAATGAAAAATGAAAATATATAGAATATGCTGATAGTGGCGAAAAGATATAGATTCGTATAATACTTTTCGTTCACATCGGGATCATAGTTACGGTCAAAGAGAAATTGATAACAATCGTAGCAGTAAATTTGGTAAAGTAAAGGCTGTTGTCTATCCCTAGCTGGTAAGCTAATGAGTAGAATGGTATGACAAAAGCGTTTGGAAGGGTCTATTGTGATGGAAAATTATTGAGAGAGAAATTATTGTTCAATTGAAATGGTCGTGTTATGAATCGATGTTACTTTTTCTCTGATTTCGATTTTCTTTTTCAATTTTTTTAATAAAATGAGTGATTTTATATATAAATAGATTAATACAAAATTTACATTGTGAGGAGAATTATTATCGAAAATAATAATTGTATGTTGCGTAATTTATGTATGGAATGTTTGAGGTGTGATCTTTGTATTTTTATGTAATAGGTCACGACCGAAATAGTGTGTATGGTGAAATGAATGAGTGTATGTTTGACCCAGATTGATGACGGCATTAATCAATATATATACTGATGATATTCCTCATTTTATTGTCTTTTAAATAAATTTTATGACAGTCTCGAAGTCTTCTAACATACATAAAATAATAACAAGTATGATGTGTTATTTACCAATATTTCTGATAGTAATTCTCACGTGTATAATTCGAATAATAATTATAAAAATTTAAATACTGATAATTTTCATGAAAATGATTTATCTAATGATAATAC
>MQRK01242322.1:36241-46511 GCA_001938485.1 Girardia tigrina | reverse complement strand
AAAATTTCAAAAACCAAAATGATGCTCAAAATGCCTTCCAAGAATTCGTCGCTTCGAGAACCGATGCATTTTATGCTGATGGAATAAAACAACTTGTTTCTCGTTGGCAAAAATGTATTCATGCCAGCGGTTCATACTTTGATTAATAAACTTTTGTTTCTGTGAATTTGCACGTCTTTGAAGTTTGTTTCCCAAAACCGCCATTATTTTTCGACCAACCTAATAATAGTGATTGATCGTATAAAACAAGTGATTTAGATTTGAACTCTTATCCGAACATTCAAGAACGGCCATCTTTGCATCCGATCTCCAGGTTACCCCGGAGACATGGAGCTCGGGACTTTGAGCGAGGCTAATTTTACATGTATTAGGAACACGAAAATAGGTTTTCACACATTTATTTCCACCACAATTAATAATAATTGTCGTCTGTCGTACGTTTTGCTTTGTAAATAGTTGAAATTTTTCTATCAATGAATTCGCGGGAAAATATCCGTACTTGAATGAAGTCGGCCAAATCACTTGCGCCATCGCCTCACACGATTCAGCGATGACCACGCACTTGGACAGCGTATTGACGAACCACCCGCCTTTTTGAGGAAAATTGGCGTTTACAGAGACGGGAGAGCGACCGTTACTTAGCGGTACTCCAACCGGCACCGGTCGTGTCCAATCAAATTCTGGTGGGTACTAAACCGGCCGATCCGTCCCGCACAATCAAGAGGTGCTGGTCTCCACAGCTCGATTCTCAGCCAAGCTTTCATAATTTGGCATTTCTCTAAATTGATAAAATTTTGTTAATAAACAAATAATTCCTTTTTAATGATTTTCAAATTGTATTTTCAAAATTCTACTTTGATAATTTCGTTAATAATTTTTTTCTCAATATTAATTTAATTTTAAAAATGATTTTAAATAAAGAAAAAATATTAATTTAATAAATTTAAAAATAAGTTAAAAATTAATTTATTTTATTCAAATTTTAAGCGATTTAATATTGGATCTAGTAATAATTAATGTCGTCTATTTGATCTTCGTGTAAATGCATCAATATAACCCACACACCAGCGGTATATCAAAAAAGTGTAAAGCTCAATTAACAAGGTTTGTTAAAAATATTTTTTGTTTGAACGGTTTTACGAGTTCCAATTGGGAAGAAAAGCAAATGAGGCTGCTAAAAATATATGCAGTGCTTTGAGTCAAGATACAGTTTGTGTCAGAAAATGCCTGCATTGTTTAAGAAATTTCACGATGGAAATTTTTCGTTGAATGACGAGAGTGGTCGAGTCTGTGTGTCTGATTTTGACCAGGAAGCACTGGAGACTCCCGTAGTTATAAATGCTGAAATTACGCAACAGTAGCTTGAGACAGCTTTAAACTGTTAGCAAAAAAAATATTTGATATCAATTGTTGTCACTTTGTAAGGTCAACAAGTTTGGAAAATGGGTTCCGCATGAGTTAACCAAAAACAACCGCATACAAAGAGTGACAACCTGCAGTTAGCTCCTCTCTCGTCAAAACCGATAGCCGTTTTTACAGTAAATTGTTCCCGGAGATGAAAACTGGGTGCTTCATGTTAATCGGAAGAGACGACCACAATGATTGGACAAAAGCGAAGTAGCAAAACCCATGCCAATACCTGATTTTCATTCTAAAAAGGTGATGTTGTGTGTTTGGTGGAATTTTAAAGGTATTCTTCATTTTGAACTCGTACCAAACAAGAAAACCATTACAAGTGAAGTGTATAGTGCACAATTGGCAAGGTTAGACCAGGGTTTGAGAAAAATAGAACCCGGGCTGATTAATTGGTAGGGCGTAATTCTTCATCATGATTATTAAGAACATTTAGACAACTCTCATATGGATTTTTATAACAATCACATTTAAAGTCATTGCAACTCTCAGAAAGTCTTTCATCGTTCTAATTGGTTTTCTTATTTTTATTTTTAATTATGATTATTTAAACAATTTTTCTAAGTATTTTTTAAAATATTTAACTTCTAAAAATATTAATTAAAAATAATGATTTAAACCCTTTCTTAATAAACTCAAAATAATAAAAATGTCATCAAATTATTAAAAATGCATTTAATTTAAATTTTATTAAAAATTATTAAACTTAATTTTAATTGTTAAATTAAAAATTTGAACTTATCAAATGATTATTTTAATTATGTTCGAATAGTCAATCACTTTAAATTTAAATAAAAAAAATACTAATTTCCATCTGGGTGGGAGAATCACTATTCTAAATTCAACATACTTAAATGAACATATAACATCAATACATTTACACACTCAAACAATTTAAAATATTCCTCATGATGATAATGCACGACCGCATATCGCAAGATTCATGGTGGATAAAATGCGCCACTTGGGATGGGAAGTTCTACCACAACCTGCATATTTTCCAGATATTGCAACATCCGATTATCATTTCTTTCGTTCATTAGTGGAAAACATTCCAAAAATGAAAGATGCATCAAAAACGCCTTCACCGAATTTTTTGAATCTAAATCACAAGAATTTTATAACAGAGGTATTAAAATGTTACCTGAACGTTGGGCACAAGTAATTGAAAACAACGGCGTCTATATTGTTGAGTAAATTCTTTTTTTTGTTTAAATAAATTTGTTTCAAATATTTTTTTAAAACGACATTAATTATTACTAGACCTAATATTTTTAAAGTTTTTTAATATTTTGTGTTTTAATTTAAAATGGAAACTATGCTTGAATAACTATTCATCGCGAACATCCAAAATACAAATTTTCCATCTGGATGGGAGAAACACATTCCCAAATACTAAACTCAATATACAAAATTCATCATACCTATTGGGTTCTTGCTCAAAAGACATTATCATGAACACAAAAATTTATTTCAATAACAATTTGAATTTTTTAAACAAATATTTTTTTGAGGAACTTTTGCACTTTCTTTTTACACAACCATTATAAATAAAATAGATATAAATAAAAATATGGTTAGTATATTTTTTTTACAAATTAAAATTCTATATTTTTTAATAAAAAATTATAGTGAATTAAAATTTTGTCACAAAGATTTTGTAGCGTCTTTTATTAATTTTTCAATTTTATGGTACATTTAAATTTACCTGTTTCTCAATTACATTTTCCAAAAATAAAATTAAAATCGCATTTTTCATTTAAGTCGATTTAATGGTTCTACAATTATTTTTTTTAATTTCAATTACCATTTCCAAAAAAAATTATAATTACATTTTTAATCAACTTTGATTTAAGTTACCAAAATGGTTTAGTTTACTTTTATTTCGCAAATAAATATCACACTTAAATTACTTTTTATTTTATTTCAAATAAATATTTTCATCAAATTTGAAATTAACTTTTTTTAGTTTATAATAAATATTTACATAAATCTTTTAATAACCCTACCGTAAAATTTATTTTATTTCTTACTTAAATTATTTTTTTACATTAAATTTCTGAAAATCTTATTTTAACATATTTATAACAATATTTTACGGAATGTAATTGTTTATTTAATAATTTTATAAGATTCAAAAATTTTATATTTTATGAACGCTCCCAACAATACCAATTTCAACATACCAAATTTAAAATATTCCTCACATTATGATACAGGCTGATTATCCTTGAGAGTTTTTCACAAAACAATCCGTTTCAGAAAGAAATCGAATTTCGTTCACTAGTCAAAGTCAATTTCGTCTCAAAAGGTGAACAAATAAATTCGTTTCAATTGCAAATCTCTCTACAATTTCGTGTCGAAATAATTTGTTAAATTGTAAACCAAAACCAATTAAGGATTATGCTGAAGTTCCAATTCAAGTTTCTTCAGTTTTGTTACGGTCTTATGTGGTTTTGTATTGTCATGGAGCAAGATGGGAGTCGAATTTTTTACTAAAGCTACTGTTTTTCTTTGAGTTTCCGCATCATTTCTTTCAATTGATTGCAGTAGATATCTGCTGTGACCGATGAACCAGGTTTCATGAAGTCAAAAAAAAGATTGCACCTGTGGCATATAACCAAACACTCACTATCCCAATTTTTTAATCAATTTTGTGATTTTGACTGTGTTTTGGTGCTTCATTCGTGTCCACCCAGCTTGCTAAATGTTTGCGATTCTCATATTGGATCCACATTTCATCACAAGTGACGATTCTATTCAAAAAGTGATCACATTTATAATGAAAAAGCATCGTGAAGTAAACATCCAAACGTTTTACTTTCGGCTTATTATTCGACTCATGTGAAATCCACTTATCCAGCTTTCCCATTTACAAATTTTAGCCCAGTGTTTCAATATTGTTTGCTTTGTATTAGCAAACGTTAACGATTAATCATGAACACTTTGTGATGGATCGGACTTCACAGTTAAATTCAGTTCCTCATAGTCTACCTGCGTTCCTTGGAGACCCCGATTTGAATCAATTTGAGACTATCTGCTCCGTAGTAGCAATGCATCAGAATATACTATTGATGCTCCGCGTGGTTTCTGATGTTGATGTTTCACGTAGGAATTTGTACTTCATAATAGTCCGAATTCCCGGCATACTGGAAGATGACTTACTGTAGGCCTTTCATTAATCCTTGGAGGTGTTAAATGAGAATAAAAATATATCTGTCAGTTTTCCGGTTGTGGGTTAATGCACTTCTAGGTGTATAATCGAAGGAGAATCAGACCGTTATCGAAGTTGTGTGTGAAACGGTTACCTAAGTATATTGTTAGTTAAACCGTGCATTAGTTGGTTTGCAGACATATCAGCTAAATGATTTGAACTGTTTAAATGAAGATAGAATTTCAGATTGTTTTGAATTTAATGTAAAGGTTTAACGCGAGTAAAGTTTCCGTCTCAAAAATTGCTTATTGTTTTATTGGCAATTTTCCTTGTTATCATATCCGTTACCTTGTGTAGTTTGAGTCAAAGCTCGCGCCTGGGAAGGCACAAGTCGTTGGAGACGTTTAAATAAGATTCCAGCTTTCTCCGAAGTACTATCGGTCACACAGCTATAAATCTACTGAAAAAAACTCAAAAACACACCGATCGAAGCAAAGACAAAACCGAAGGTGGATGTCGTGGTGAATTTGGAACGCTAGCCGCCATCCGATTCGATCAAATACGGTAGCACGACTGTGTAAGTAACACTTCGGAGTGAAGTCATCCGAAAAAAAATCCAACGATGCGTTAGCCAAGAAATACGAAACATTCGGATCAATAAACACACATTAACAACGAAAAACTTATATTTAATATCACCTAACAATTTCGACACGTCAAACACTAATATCCCGACGCGACGGACTACATTATTCGTACAATTCATGATCATCGACAATCCACAGTATTTTAATTTTGATTTGTCTCCTCCATTTGTTTCATTTAGTTTAGTTAAACAAACTTTTGTTATTTTAATTTTCCAATGTTAACATGTTTGTTGATTGTAATTGTGTTTTTCAGATGGAAATATTCTCATCCAATATATTTAGTCAATTATTTTCTATGTAGGATGAAAAAATTAATTCATGAAAAAATTGCTTTTTTATTTAATTAATTTCCGGAATCGCTATACCTTGTAATGTAGAAAGGATATAGAGAACGTCATTTTCGCAAATGAAAATTGATAACGGTCAGTGACTGGTTAATGAGTCTGGAAATAATCCTAATTAGTGTGCTTTTATTTAATTTTTGAAAACAAATTAATTTATATACAATATTTTTTTCGTAAATTACTTATTCAAATTTAGAAATTTTGTTATGTATACAAAATCAAAGTATAAATTGACTTGATAATAAGATAAAAAGTTTCTCGAAACACGCTGTATTAAAAATTCAAGTCCCTTATATATTGGAAAGTAGCGAACCGAATTATTATTCATATCCTTTGGTCCAATGGTTACTTTTAGTGTGATCGATGGTATACCTCAACAACAGCGACTCCTAAAACAGCGATTTCCCAGGAAAACGATTTATTAAAAAAAAGTATTTTAATTTTTAGTAAATTAATATCATTTTAGAAATCATTTTATTAAAATTATAAATCTTTATTAATTATTTTAGAAATCATTTAATTCATTTTTTATGAAAATAATTTTTAAAACTTCGGATTGATTTGACTATATTTTCTTTCACAGAACATTTTAAAATTCATGTGTTTATTTTACACAAATAGAAATCATTAAATTTATTCTAAATCTCATAATTTACTTTCCAACACAACAACGCAAAGGTCAAACACATTCTCCGTTTAAATCTCAATTTTCAATCTCAATCTCAATTTTAAATGAAAAAAACCTTATTGACATATGAAAATAATTTTGTAACAATTTCGGTGTTTTGGGATTCGGTCATTTGACATGAAAGACTTTCTGAGAGTCATAATGACTCTAAATGTGATTGTAATAAAAATTCAAACGAGACTTGTCTAAATATTCTTAATATGACACAAACCCAATATAAAGATATCTAAACTTAAAAACAACTACAGGGAGCAGGACATTTTGGTACCGCCGTTTGAAATAAATATCAATTTAATATGTAAAATTGTATTTAATATGAAAAAATATCAATTTAAAAATGAAAATAGTCGATTTAATATGAAAAATTATGTATTTTATATAAAAAATATGTATTTAATATTAAAAATTCTGTATTTAATATGAAAAAATATCAGTTTATTATGAAAATTTTTTAATTAAATATGAAAAATTATCTAATTTATATGAAGAAAATTAAATTACATTTGAAAAAATCTTAATTTATAATGCAAATAGACTATAAATATAATTTTTTTATTTATAGTTATTTAAAATTCTTCCTTGGTTGTAAGCTGAATTGCAAACCTGAATTTTTAAACATTTTTTTAAACAATTTTTATTAATTAAATTGAGATTTTTTTCATATTTAATTGACAATTTTTCATATTAAATCGATAATTTTTGATATTAAATTGATATTTTTAATACTAAATTGATATTTTTCATATTTAATTGATATTTTTTCATATTAAATACATATTTTTTCATATTTGAATATTTAAATACATATTTTCTTCATAATTGAATTAAAAAATTTAAAAATATTGCCGAATTCGTGAATTC
This sequence comes from Girardia tigrina, assembly GCA_001938485.1. Taxonomy (NCBI): domain Eukaryota; kingdom Metazoa; phylum Platyhelminthes; order Tricladida; family Dugesiidae; genus Girardia; species Girardia tigrina. Next base: position 39,404 of record MQRK01242322.1, on the reverse strand, counting down.
GGCAAAAAGTTTCCGAAAACATGAATTCGACAATTAAACAAATTCGGTATAACATATCATACTTCCTACTGTTAAAAATTTTATAAATAAATTTACCAAGGACCAAAACGGTGTTACCAAAACGGCAGTACCAAAACGGTATGTTTCTACAACAACAAATTTTTAATAAATATTAAAAATAAAAATGCTTATTTGGAAATCGCTGTTTTGATAAATCGTTGTTTTGAAATTGACTCTTATGGGAAATAACCTGATCGACGATCACTGATCTTACATAATCTTGTTATCTTGTTTAATAGTAAGTATCAAGAAATATTTCGAATATACATCACTCATGTTAATTTAGGGTTTTGTAATTATATATTAACAATAACAACAATAATATAATAATAATACTATTTATTATATTTTTTGAGAATATCTTAGTACATAATAAAATCATTTTTACTATATCTCAGATCCGTGACGCATGTCAAATGCTCGTTCAACTTGGAGTACATTCGACAATCATTTACGAAGAAGACTTCGAAAAAGTATTCCTCGATCAATCGCGTGAGTTTTATCGATTAGAAAGTGAAACTCTTCTCGGTGAAAATTCTGTTTCGATTGTCTACATCAATAGAGTCGAACAGAGAATTGAGGAAGAATCCAAACGAGCCCGACATTATTTAGACCCATCAACGGAACCGAAAATCGTAAGAGTGTTGGAAGAAGAACTGATCAGTAAACACATTGACAAGATCGTCAATATGCCTCAGTCCGGCCTGAATTTCATGCTAAATCAAAAGCAACATCAAAATATTTCGGCTATGTTTAAATTACTAAGTCGGGTCGATAACGGTCTTCAGACGATGAGCCAATGCGTCAGTTCGTTCTTGCGTGAGCAGGGCCGCGCTATTGTTGTGGATGAGTCGAAATCGGCTATTGCGTACGTCACAGAGTTATTAGTTTTGAGGGATAAAGCCACCACGTTGTTATCGAAAGCTCTTGATAATCACTTCCTATTTCGAAACCAAATTAATGCGGATTTTGAGTATTTTATCAATCATAATAATCGATCACCGGAGTATTTGTCGTTGTTTATTGATGATAAATTGAGGCGCGGAACGAAAGGAATGGACGATCCAGACGTTGAAGCGGTTTTTGATAAATGTATCGTTTTGTTTCGTTATTTACAAGACAAAGATGTTTTTGAGAGATATTATAAGCAACATTTGGCGAAACGTTTGTTAACAATGAAGAGTCAGTCAGATGATCAGGAGAAGAGTATGATTTCGAAGTTGATAGTCGAATGTGGAGGAGTATTTACGAGTAAATTGGAGGGAATGTTTAAAGATATGGCAATTTCGAAAACTCTAATGGATGACTGGTTGAATTCAGGTATTAATACCGATTTGGACTTGTATGTGCGAGTGTTGACGACCGGTTTGTGGCCCACCCAGTCGCTGAATATCAATATTTCTCTTCCTGAAGATGCACAGAATGCCTTTGATGTCTATTCCAAGTAAAATATTGATTAACATTTATATTTTCGTTAAGTCAATTTATTTAGTTTTTTTCAATAATTTCTTGCATAATTCTCCTAAATTTAAATATTTAAATTCCATGAGTGATTCATTGAAGAGAAATCTAATCTAACCCGTTAGTTTTTTTATATAAATCTCAGTCTTAACAAACTTTTTTCACTGAATTTACAAATTAAGAAAAATCAACTTTATTTTGAGTACGAATAGACATGGGCACGTTATTAAATTTTCAAAACGTTTAAACGGTATTCGTTTAGCATAATATACGTTATAAAAACGTTTAAACGATGTCTAACTTCATGGAGAAACATCGCTACTTAGCTATATTTTCTTCAAAGTCCATTCATTTAGATATTTTTATGGATTATAAATTCAGTGCATAAAATGTTTGCAGGAAATTCCTAAACAAACAATTTTTTTCGAACAGTTGATACAAATATAATTGTAGTCCCAATAAGCACATCTTTGTTACATATTTGTCTCATTCAATGAATTTTGCACAAAAAATCTTTGATTGCGAATATTGCATTTCAGATTTTATGTAGTCGAAATATTTTGAATGTCGCATTCGCTAATTCTATCTCATGTGTAGAATCCCAACTAAATGTATTGTTATACAAATGTCATAGATAACCACGGACAGGTTTTAAAAATACCAGTTTATCAACAAGGGATGGAACAAGATTAGAATGATTTTACATAACAAATGTCCAGCTGAGTTAAAAGCCGATTCAGACGAAACACTCGTGGCTAGAATGGAATGGATCAATCGGCCAATAATAAAAATGTAGGCAAAATTTCTTTTCGAGATTCCCACCTTTCAATGATATTTGTCAAAGTTGCCTCCAAGGGTATTCCATAATAAACAAAAATTTCGGATTTCATTAAATGAAAGACAAAGTTCATGTGACTGGTGTTTCTAGCAGCATTTTGTTTTCATTTTAGAAACAAGTCAACCGGATCACCTACATTATGTAGGTGAAAAATCGTTTTTGACTGACACATGTAAATAAACACACACACATATACACACATATATATATATATAGTAGGAAAAGACCCGTTATGCATGACAGGGGAGCTAAGTTTTGTTTTTGAATGTTTCAGTTTTAATTTTTAAATCGTAGATTTTATAATTTATTATTTATATTATAATTATTTATTATAATTAATTATTAATATTTTATAATTTATTATTTGTTTCGAAGTGGATGTTTAATTTTTCAAATTTTTTAATTTAAATTTTTTTTATTTGATTTTTTTAATTTTTGTATTTAATAATTATATTATTATTATCTACCTGGAATTGTAAGTAGTTTAATTATTATAATTGTTAATATATATTTGTAGATATTATTATTGTTTACCATCACGTCATCACCACATGGCACGGCTCTCGGTTTCGGTAAAAAATTTCGACCACAAGGGCCGGTTGGATTCTAGCTTTCATCTCGACAATAATGGTTGAAACAATCATGATTTCTGGTCCTGAAGAGGGCCGTTGGACTTTCTCAAATCGGGAGGTTTGTAAAACCTAACCGATTAAAATCATTTTCTTTATGTCCGGTACAACGAGCGCGGAAAATCTCATCGGCTTTCGGAACGTATAATTTAAATATTACTCGACCGAATTTCTT
>MQRK01242322.1:4545-19060 GCA_001938485.1 Girardia tigrina | reverse complement strand
ATATATATATATATATATATATATATATATATATTTACGAGCGCAGTATAGAACAAGATGGGAAAGTCTAATCGAATGGAATCTAATATTTTCAATTTTTTCTTAGTTTCCGTTTCAATTGTTCAAATTTTGAGAATGAATCAAGTTCGTCAAAACATTGACATTCTATCGACCTTCGCAAACCATAATTTAACACCGAGTTATCGTACGATAACGATCTCAATAGCTCCAAATTCATGTCCTTCATAGGCTATATTCCGAACAATAGAAAAATTCTCCGAAACCAAAAGAATAACCAAATTTTTATTTTGTTAATTTCCAAATTTACAATTCATCCACAGAAAATCGATTCAATCCTCAACACATTCGCTCACAAATTTTTCTACTCTACTAAATCGATTTTCCCCTAATCGTTTCAATGTACACTTTTCTTTCACAATAATCCAACTAACACAATAAACGATGTGTGCAACAACAAAAGACAATGCACACACAGTCCGCACACCAACAACTTTTATTCTCAATTTTTTCGACCAGTCAACTGAACTGTAATCAGTTCAAATTCAATCAATTTTTTTATTTATTAACTTTTTTTAGTCATTTTTTTTCATACTTTATTGTTGTTCTATGATTATGCGCCGTAGACCGTGACCAAGCACATTCTACTTCAGTCATGAAGAATGAACCCTGTATTGTAGTGGAGGCAGGACCGGTCGTTAATTCAAACAACTTACTGGCATTCGATGGTTTACGGTAGAAATATTGTGGGCCACCATCTAGCCCACTCACGACTCTACACCGCAATCCGGCAACAAGAACACACCTGACCGGCGTTTATTGTACCGGACTGAAAATAATCATCGTAAAATCTGAAGTGGTTTTTTGGGGCTCCATGATGCAGCATGTTCTCTACAATGCTGATCGATCGATCGACCTCCTGCAAATTGATCCCAGAATCTGTCGGCTTTTTTTTTATTGAGATAAAAAAAATGATTGAGAGATTCTCGATGGAACAAATCTGACACGAAAAATGTTTTTGTCGATTAAAAAATGAGCGATGAAATCGGCTTTGTTTTTGTGTGTTAAGAGAACTCACACATTTGACAGAACATTTCAGATCCATCAAAAATAAAAAAAATAACTAACCATAACTAAAACTGGGATCAAAACATCCAGGTCAAAACGGCTTGTTCAAAACAATACGTACTCAATTTATTACATCTCTTAATAAATGTCCATTATAAACAAATAACTCATTGTCAATTAACATTTAAAAATTTTAATATATTTTAATATTGTCGCTAGGCTGAATTAACGCGATACATTGTTGATAATTTTTCATCATGAGAAGAAAATGTGGACTGTTGATGAGAAATTCTTGAACAGAGGATTACAAATGTTCAGATCTGGAATGTATGTGGCCAGTAAGATCTTGTAAAAAAATATCTGTAACCCTAGCTGACGAATGTAGTGAATTTCATTATGTTTCTAGTGAACTTTAGACAAGTTTATTTGGATTAATCTTACGAAACACTATTTGTAACCTATATACCTTACAAAGTACATGTACATATCGAAAATAATGGTTGAGTCTTATGGCAATACTTATACAGTCGATTCTCGCTGATACGTGCATTCTGGGACAGAAAGAAATATGTTTCGGGCAGATTATTATATATAAAAGATCTTATCATTTGGATTTTTCATTTATTTAAACATTCTTTAATCCTTCTGGAACAATTTTTATTCAGTCTCATAATGCACAAATTAGCAAACTCGACTGTATACATCATTTTGCAATCAAAAGTAAAATTATTGAGATAAAAAGTAACATTTTTATTTAAACAAGCATGTTAATTGAACGTCAGTTTCTAACGTTACGAGATGCAATAAGTGTCGCATTTCAACAAAGCTGATAAACAAACTAGATAGAACTGTTACCAGAAATTGAGTTTAGTATTTAGGCTTCAAAACAAATTACAACACGATTCAGTCCTACAAAAGTTATTTTAGGAATCTTTTCAATATTTTCATGATCTGTACATACCAGAATAAACTCAATTTGTGTATCTGCTGTCAAAAATGTACTTGAAGTCGCATGTGAGCCATCTGGGAGTCTTCGAATTTATTTAGATGTTTATCCAATAGTGAATCATAGTAGCTTATCGATTCTATTATTCCTAAAAAGTTACCGTACTTTAGATCTCCAATATGATGGGTATCACTCCTCAATGCTGACTCTCTTTCTCCCAAAAAAAAGAATAACTTCCAATATTATTTTTAAAATTTGTCTTTACTTATCTTTATTTAGTTCGTAAGTTCTCATAGAAGATATTATATATGGTGGACTCCTCTGCAACACGTTTCTCTACACTACATCTTTCTAGATAGTTTATTTTGCGACTAACACTGAACTGATGAGATAAAATTTTGTCTCACAACTTCCTCCACTTATTTGTTTTAGAGTATTCCAATGGACAATAATGATCTTGACGATGCAGGAAGTTTACTGAATAATCGATATTGGAAAAGAAAAAAACGTTTTTGTCTACTCCAAACAAGCCAGTCTCGTGGTACAGATTCCCCATTCTTTAAGGTGTATGTAAGTATGGAATAAGGGAATTTATGACCAAAACTTTTGTCAGGAAACTCCCTATGCTAAGTAAATGCACCAATAAATATTGCTTCTTGAATTCCATCGCCTTGCAAGATCAATTTGTCCCATTTACCTACATTGAAATTTAAGGGTTTGGCACAATCTCTTGTGTATTTTTATGCAAATCCTGCTCATGCTTTTCATGTTTAGATACAGGTATACATATAATGCTAAATAAATAACTTATGTCATATTCCTCATGGCCTATTTGAAATGAGGATATTTCTGCGGATGTCACTGAAGTAGAAGTGTCCGGGTAGAGGAAAACACATAATTGGTCAATTCGGCACCAGAAAACTCGGCTTCGAATAAATCGGCTAGGGAATATATAAAATTTTAATTTTTTTGAAAAAAATGGTGTTTGTGTTCTTTACACTACTAGACTATCTAAACATTTCTTTCTATTTTGAAAAGAGGTTGAGAGTTACATTGGTCAACATAGAAAGACATGTTTAGAGAGTATAGTTTAAAAAAAGAAACTGGTTTTATTCCAGTTAAATTTTATTACCAGTTTAATCATATGTTCATGAACGATATAAATAATGAATTTACGACTTTTATTGAATATAGATTTTTTCGAAACGACATATTTTAATAAATACTGTCTTTCTATCAGGTATCAACCTACCAAATGGTTATATTAATGAAATTTAATAAAAAGTCTAAATATACATATGATGAACTGTTGAAGGAAACTAATATTCCAATTAAGGATTTAATTCGTTCGTTACTATCATTATCATTAAGTAAAATATCTCAGCGAATTTTAATCAAAGAACCTAAATCTAAATCAACCGATCTTTTACCAACCGACATATTTACTGTCAACGATGCATTTACTTCAAAACATTATAAAATAAAAGTAAGTTATTGTTATTACTAAAATACAAAATAATTTATGTTTTAGATAATATATTTATTATATTTTGTATTTTATTTCAAATATTCTGTTCATTGTTAGATAACAAAATACATACAATAAAATGTTTTGTAGATAATAATATGATTGCTTTTTAAAAATTTTGTAAGAAAGATAAGTATAAGTTAGTTAATTTTCTTTTCTCTGACATTTTACTAATTTAGAAATGATAAATTTTTTTAAACATCATTTGATATTTTAAAAATATTTTAAATTAAATTTTGATTTTAAGATTAATAATATAATTGAAATAGAATATATTTTAAAGTATATTTTTTTCTGGAAATAATAAATTTGAGGTATAACTAATTTTTAATATTGTAGAATAAAATGTTTTCCTAAATCTTAAAATTATTATTATTTTAAAATAAATTGTATCAATTTAAAATTAAAAAAATTAATATTCTTCAAAAAATTGTTTATTTTTAAAATGTTTTAATTAATTTTAATTTTTTTTTAATTTGTGCTAATAAAAATGAATTTGACTTCGAATATCGAAAGCGATTTTTCTTAACTAAATCCCTCATACCGTGTTATAAGTCAGAATTCCTTAGACCATTTTTTAATTCATATTGCAAGAAAAATCAAAAAATATCAGTGGATGAGATATTTATTTTTCAACGTAGCAATTTAAAGATCCATCCTATAGACAGTAATATCGAAGATATTGGTGATATTAAACTTCAGGTAAGGAAATTTCTACTTTTTTCAATTTCAAAAAATGATCTTTTTGTTTTTCTGTAATTTGACAATGTCGAAATTATCGAAAGATCTCAACATCACTCGGATTTACAATAACAATGCTTTGAAGAATTTAGGTGAAAGAATTTGTTTAGAATATATCATTTGCATCAACGATCTCGGATTCGAATCCATGATAAACGGTACTTGAATTCGAGTTGTTACGAGAAAAACGACGTTGCAATTCGATATATGCCACGATATACAGAGTAAAGATTAAGTTCGAATAAAAAACGAAAGAGAACTAGAAACGGTCCTCGTAAGGACCAGAATGAATGATTGTTCGGGACCCCAAGCAAGTTCTTGAAAATACCTTAACTAAATTACATATACCTTGTTCAGAACAACCATTCCTTACGCCCATAAAAATATGATCAGATGAGAGTAAGGTTATAATCACTGAATTATTGTTTTTTGTAGCACACCTAAATCAGGTTAATTCTCTATTAAAATTTTAGACATGTCAACCAAAACGCAATTATCTGAAAAAAAAGCTAAATGTCTTTAAATTGTTTAATGAATGGCATGAATAATTAAGCTTTATTCATTCATGTAGTTAGTATGTTAATGAAAGACTTAAGAAAATTTTAAAGAAAGAAATGTTTTTTCTAATAAAAATATAGAGTATGATACAGTGGCGAACCCAGAATTTCTGTATGGGAGGGGCCCTATAAGTTTAGTTTTGCAAAATCGTCATTTTAAATACCAGCATTTCCGCGTAATTTCTATTAGCATATCTGAAATTGAAACCACAAACGGTATAACGATGGTATTCATGAAATCATCAAGTTTTTTAATTACAAAACAACTAATGCTAGAAAACTTCACAAGCAGAAGTTCAGCTTTCTTTTGGATTTGGCCAATTCATCAACAATTTTATCCACACCATCCTGCTGAAGAGCAATGGTTATGTCACGATTCATTGTCATGTGAGTCAATCCACTAAGTCTCCACGTCTTCATAGTAGAACGAAGGTATGTCTTCAGTCGACGCTGTGTTGAAAAGGAACGTTCGGAACTTGCTGATGTGACAGGTAATGTTGCAAAGATATGCAGAAACGCAAATATATTTGGGAAAAATAAGCGATTGCAACTCCGAAGAGACTGAATTGTAGATGTTGGTCTTTGCGAGATTGGGAGTTTCGTCCACTTGCTTGTCCACCGATTGAACTCAGTTTCCAATACTTCGCATGATGATTCGTGTAGATCATCAGCATAAAACTGTACCGCTTCCATAATGTCTGGGAATGATGACATGGAAGAATACTTTGGGATCAGACACTGCAGTTTTAAAGCGGTATTTCTTCCTCTGCAAAACGTGACTTGAATTGCATTATCAGATAGTCAATATAGGGCAGAAAGATGTTGTGATTGTAATATTCCAAAGAATTTTCACTAGACACATTCCCCCTGTGCACCTGCCTTGGGAGAATTCTCGGCAGCTTTATTTCTGATCCCACAAGAATAGCCATCGATCACGCATTAGCATGAATGACAGCAAAGGATCCATCGGGACGCATGGCTTCAAGTTGTTCTTTAACTTCTTCCACGTTTTCCACCGCAAAATGCAGATCCAAATCAAGTGACTGTAGTGCTTCAGATAGAGGCAGTATTAAGGCCGATGTCTTACTAAGTATGGCAATAGATATCAAGAATTCAGAGGAGGACAAACTTGTTAGTAGAATTGATGTTTTAGATGAGGTCTTGGAATCATCATTTATGCTGAAGTAGTTCATAGCATGCAAAAATGCAGGAAAGAGTTCGATGAAACGAAGGACTGCTACGTGGCTTTCAACCCAATGTGTAACGCAGAGAGTTTTCAACTTTCTTGCTAGTACGTCATTGTCTGTGTTCTCTTTTATTGACAGAGGAATTTGATTTGACCGCTTTGGAGACTTTGAGAAAAAGTCACCCACTTTGGTGATAACACCAATTGCATTGCGAATTTGATGCACTGTAGATGCATGAGTGAGACACAGATTAAGCTGATGAGAAAGACAGTGAACATACAACGCTTTTGGATAAGCATTTTTGACCTTTGCTTGGACGCCATTAAATTCACCCGACATTGCCGAACACCAATCATAAGCTTGTCCTCGAAAAAGATTGCCATCCAAGTCATTATCTTTCAAAATGTTGAGAATGTTCTCTGCACACGTGGAACTGAGTTCAGAAAAGCATAGAAATCTTTCCCGAATGTGCAAGTCATCTATATCAACATAACGAAGGCACATACTAAATTGTGATTGCGTTGCACAGTCCATCGTTTCATCTACAATCAGAGTGAAGAATCGTGATTTCTTCACTTCACTGGAAATAGTCTGACGGATAATGCTGTCAATCGCCGCAATAATCTGATTTTGCAAATTCCAACTGATGTATGTAGCATTTTGTGCAGCTGTTAATATATGAAGTTCAAGTGCTTTGTCTCCTGATCTGATTTTGAAACGCAGCAATGCTCTAAAAACACCATCATTTTCATCAGGTTCACTTAGTTTTAAATCACCATGATCACGATGTCCACGAAGAGGCAATTCCGCAAGTCCGCAGAATAGAACAGACTCAACTGATGGTATAATTCGAGAACGATTCTCTAAGATCTGTGTACGCCGACCTCTATCAATTAAATTAATAATTGTTTCGGATTCCTTGTTCTGTATCTTGCAGAAATTTTCAATAAACTCCATTGCGGTTTTGTGGTAGTTAGTATTTTGGTGACTCTGATAAATTTCGATGGCCTCCTTAAACTTTTCTAATGGCTGCTTCACCAGAACACCAGGGGTTACGGAGGAATTGTATGACACGTCCGAACAGACAAATAATACACAGTGCTTGCAGAACACACCATTCACTTTCTTACTGTAGAGCAGCCAAGGAAATCGGCAAATCCAAAAGAGTTGAAATACCCGTTGTTTACCGCCTTCGGCAACCGGGGGGGGGGAATTTGAAGTCTGCTAGTGGAATCCATGCATCTTGTAGAAATTTCAACTTCTCTGTCTCACTGACGTTAGTTGGATTCAGAGATGCATCACTGATGTCAAAGGGAAAGGAAACACAAGCTGCCACCCCGATCGATGTCGAAGAGATAGTTGTCATAGCGGAGGTTGTGGGGATACTTGCGGAATATATCTTCTTCTGTGGAGGTTCTTTTTTGGCGGGAATCGTGGCGTCAACTTCAAATGGTCGTTTTACCAGAAAAGCAGAAAGTGCAGTTTGTTTCATCTAATAGTACACTAGCAATTCATTAAAATATGTAAAATAGTCGTCTTTCCTGAAATGGTCTTACCTTTTAGTAAAGAGATCAAACTGGTAAAACGACACACTGAGTATTAACAGGAATTAACAGCACATGCCATTATATAATGTCTACAACTCAATATAAATACATTGCACTGCATTTAATTGATGGTGATTGGCCTATTTATAAAGTACAAGGCACAAAAAATTGGATGAGTCATAATGCTCTCTGAAAGGTCATACAAATGTCATAAATTCTGTGCACATTTTTGACTGAGTAGGGAGCCAATCATAAAAAGGTCAACTCCAAAACTTACTTTGCATATTGTTTGGGGGGGCGTGCCCCTTGTCCCCCCGCCTGGTTGCTCTACTGGTATGATAGGACGTCTAGTTTACATTGTTTATATTTTGTCTACATTTACTTTGTTCACATTTTTTTGAAATATTTTTAAATGAAACTTAAAGGACAATATGTACCCAAAGAAACAAATCAAATCTATTATTATGGGTAACATTAGACAAATTATCTACACATACGCGGGTTAAGAAAGATTTAAAAAAAGAAAACATTATTATATACAAACAATTAATTGATTTACAATATCATAAAGACTTTAGAACATTTAAGAGGAGTATTTTTTTAAAAATGGTAGTGTCAAAAGGATTTCAATGATATCCAAATTGCGAATTTTTCTTAAATTAATCAGAAACAGTTTCTGGTTTTAAGCTAATATGGCATATAAATTTAATTATGACGAATATCAAAAGTCGTACATTAGAGACAGGGATTGATTTACAAAAAATCATATTATCAGGGATTGATAAAAAAATGGTTCAATTTCATATTTTTGACAAATAATTTAGTTAAAGCCTGTTTTAGGAATTTATCATTATACATTTCTAGATGTTTCATACATCATCATCAGTAATTGCAAATTGTTACAAAAGAAATTTAAATAAATTATTATTATAATTTTAAATTCTAATTTTTTTTAATTTTATCACATTACCATTTGTCCTACTAAACATTGATATAAATATTTTGGGATATTAATGGCGGATTTTTATTTAGGTAATTAAATGGTTTTAAGAATGATGACTATTTTTTCTTAGTAAAAAAATTAAACTCTCAGTATTTTTTTAAAAAATCAGCAAAAATTTTTTTAAACTCGGTAAAAAAAACATCATTTGAAAATATACAATCCTCGGTTTCTTGATCTATATTTGCTGAAACGTATACATACATTCCGAGTAACGAAAGGTTTACACAGTACTCTATTTGCATTATTCTTTCCTTTATATAATATTTTTGTAATTATCATGGAGGGCGAAGTTCTAATCAATATACCAATCCTATTATTGTAGTATATACGGTGAAATAGCGGTCCGCATTTATTTACTATCATAAATTGGTTTTTTTAATACTGAGAAATCAATTTAAAATACTGAGAAATCAATTTTAAAAATACTGAGATTTTTTTACTGAAAATAAAAATACAGGTCTAATAATTTATATAGTTTTAGTTAGCCCATCTTGAATGTTCATTTATGGTTTTTAGTATCTAATCAAAATGATTCCCAAAACTATTGCTCCTATGGAAGGCCATTCTTTGTCACAGAAGAAGTTATTTTCATACAATGCACCCCATGGTCAATACCCTTACTTGATTAACTCTATTGTAAATGCTCTCTAGTCCGGGTTTCGAGATGAGGATTTGCCTATTAAATATGAGTAATTTTCCCATCCATAGAAGTAATAAGCCCAACGCTTCTTAGAAGGTTTGAGATGCTCACAATGCCTTCGTATTATTCTGTTCATACCAACAATTGTTTTAATGAACGTCCTCGGTAAATACTATATCATTATAGACCAAACTTTCATCGTGCTTTATAGTACCGCTTCTCAGTGCCACTAATAATGCTGTCAGTTCGAGCTAAGCCCAGTTTGTGAATTTAAAGCTCATTGGTACTACGATAAATATTGTGGCAATCGCTCAGTTTTCAGACACTTTTGCCTTGAGACGGAATTTTATCGATTCTAGTTTCCTTGTGACACTACGTAGAAGTATGTCTAACTGGTTATGAACAGCAAACCCTGTCCTGCAATGTATGACTTTTGGGAATCATTACAATTAAATTTATAAACCTTATTAGCTTGTAATTTACAAATCATTTTGCTATTTAAATGTAATTGAGACAACTTTGAAACGACATATATTCATACCAATACTTGGCTTAAATCATCCTTACCTTTCATAATATGGTATTTTATTAATGTGTTTGTGCTCTTTTATGTTTTCTTCTTTCTTAATCCTTGTTTGTATATATAATTTGTCTAATTTTACCATAATGTTGTATTCAAAGAATACTGATAATTATTACACCATAGGATTCTATTACATGCACATGATTGCATATATAATACATTTATTTCTTATTCGAAATATTATATTAAACACCGTAAATAGTGTTTATTTCAGTTTCAAAAGTTACTTTGATTATATTTGTTTCACAAATTCTCCAATAAAATGAATATTATGAAGAAATAAATTTTAAGTACCAATAATTATATTAAAGAACTCAAAAATGTTATTAATTTATTGTGCAAATATATCGAAAAAAATATTTATTTTCGTAATATAGGTTCAAAATATATCGATTAAAGAAAGTGAACCAGAGAGAAGGGAAACAAAAACCAGAGTTGATGAAAATCGTAAATATGTAATAGAAGCAACGATTGTTCGAATAATGAAAGCAAGAAAGACTCTTTCTCACAATCTTTTAATAGCTGAAGTAACCGAGCAGCTAAAGTCTCGATTTATGCCGACACCTCAAATGATTAAGCAAAGAATCGAATCTCTTTTAGATCGTGATTATCTTGGCAGGTCAGATAGTGATAAGAAAACTTATAAATATTTAGCTTAAAATTTTATTGATTATACTCGTGAACTTTTTAGCGGCTTTCAGTTGTTTTTATATTGATTTCCTAAAATTTTAAGCCTGTATTTTTGTTTTATTGGAATCATTTTATTGTGTATTCAATTTTCATTTTTTGCTAAAGGTTGCCTGAAGAAATGCATTGTTTTCTTTTTATTGTCGACAAAATAATGTTACAAAAGACATTTTTGTTATTCATTAAGTCTTTTGATAACTTGTGCTAAAATGTACTGTAAGATTTATTTTAATACCAATGCATAATCAATGTATCATCTTAATTTTAAGTGCTGTTCTGAAGTCTTTTTTAATATTTTATTACTAATTATTTATCATCAACCAAACTTGAAACCAAACGTTGAATAATGGAAACAAAGTTTGAAAATTTGATATCAAACTATTCGGTCTCTGCAATCAATTTTAATCGTTTTGCATATGCAACAGTTCATGAGAAACCATTTCATTTAATGTTCAAGAACAATCTTGAATTATATAAATGAAGCTCAGGAAACATTCAAGGACTTAGAAAATATGCTAATTATGAAACAGGAGGATCGAAAATTCCCAGAAGAATTCTTGAAAGCCGTAGCAATTAGATACTGCTAAAAGATATTTGGCAGATCAAAACTTGTGTCAGAACCTTTAAAATCTGGACAATGTTGTTGATATGAAGAAACTGGCTATAAATATAGATTGTTCGCTAAACGATTGTTATTTGATTTTTGGAAAATAAAGACATTTCTGCCGTGACTATCCATAAATAAGTAACTTCAAAGCAGTATCCAGACCAGTACTAATGTATTCAAGGCGAAGAAGATATAACAGAAGATATATAGATGATATTTTAAACAGAAATATGCTGTAGCTGACAGTGCCTATCTCTTTGACTAGGTTATGTTATAAAGATGAAACATTCTAAAGATTATTCGCAGAAATTGACGAAACAGAAGATATGGAAGATTGTGGAGTATCATTGAATGTGATAATGTGAAAGTTAAGATGTTGTGGGATTCTGATACGTCGCTATCAGTAATGGATAACACTCGTTGGATGAAGATTATATTATCCTCCTTATTATCATCAGACGTTAAATTGATAGGTGTTTTCTCCTCATCAGACGAAAATTGATATGGGAAAATGTAATGTAAAGGTGTCATAGAATCACAATAGCGTATGCCATAAAGAAACGGGTTACAGCTATTACTGATGACAGATATAATTAAAAAGTTTTGGATTAGTTGGAAAGAAATATTTATGGTTGATACCGGAAGATCAGAGAGAAAAATCGATAAACAAAGCTCCGTAAATATTTTCAAGTTCTAAAAAGCAAAGCAATCTTCACATTTTTGTATTTCAAATACTTCAATTTTATATTTTCATCATGAATTATAAATTAAGAAGGCTCAAATTGAGGATCTTTAGAATTATTGTTTAAAAGACAATAAAAACATAGATTATTAGATTCAAGTTTATTATGAAACAATTAAAACTTATACTCAAGCCATTTTTAACTTTGATGCTTCATATTGTTTTGTGTAGAGTTAATTGATCGACTATAATCCCATTATATTTATATCTACAAAAATATATCGAACAAAAGCAGTCAATAGTGTTGCTTATAATGTCATACGTCAGGCACTGCAAATTTCTGGAGACTTCTAACTTGCCTTTGCTCCACCTCACAGCCCATGGATCGATAGACAAAATCGGTTACAGTTTGCCACCACCTTGGCGACTACACTCCCATCCATAGTCCCGTTGATCTTTTTGACAGTGAAACTTGTTCTATTCACACTGAAATGATGCATCGAATGGACAGCTTCCACATCTTCGATAAAGGGTACTTTCTCATCTTTAATTGTCATCAAGTAGTGAGCCTGCTTGAACCACTTCGAAGGGACTTTGGTCAAAATATCGGATTTGTTTTAAATAGATTTCACCAAGGAAACCGACAAAGTCCTGTTACATTTCCTCTTCAGTTGCTCCAACAGGAATAGTCGCCTCCTAACCAACATCTCAGACAATATATGCACCTGCACCCGCCTGTCTCATGAAATGATCGATCGTATCCAGCAACAAACTGTTGCAGAAGTGCACATTATTTCCACCTCAGTTACATTCCACATCATTTTTATAATGACTACCTTCAACACCGCTTCTAATTCTGTCAGATTAATGTGGCACACATCATTTTCCTTCCGTTAACCAGTAATTATCTTCTACAGTGATGTGATCTACCTCCAAACATACACCGATAGCAAGGCTACTTGTATCACACCATTCGCGACCCGTTTTTGACTTCGGAATACTCCACACTCCACCCACTGGATCACATTCATTCAAACGCTTCTGAATATTCCTCAACATTTCAGCACCTGTTTCATTTATCTTATTATCCCACTTCAGCTCGTTCACCATTCGCTTCATCAGACTACACCCGGGTCGTAATCATCCAGTAACATGAAAATGCCTAGTTGTTTGACCACACCACGAAAACACGTGCCTCTGTCATCTCACCAATCACTTCTTGAATGGAGTTGTCCCATTCTCAATTCATCACTCCATTCTCTTCAACCACCCTCAACCCTAAAACTCGTCCCCCGCACAACGGTTCGGCTGGTTAAGCCTGAAGTCCAAAAT
This sequence comes from Girardia tigrina, assembly GCA_001938485.1. Lineage (NCBI taxonomy): Eukaryota > Metazoa > Platyhelminthes > Tricladida > Dugesiidae > Girardia > Girardia tigrina. Next base: position 5,934 of record MQRK01242322.1, on the reverse strand, counting down.
CGTTGTGTGCCCTGAACACCTCCTCAGTGCCAGCCTTACTCAAGTCCACAATTATATCATCCACATATGAATCTGTGGCATCTCTAACAACAGGATTGCTCGACAAAAAAAACTTTATTACCGCCGACATTATTTTTGGTGCCACGTTCAATCCCAATTCGAGACAGGTCAGCACATACAACTTTCCTCTAAACCGAACCACCTGGAACTTCCACAGCTCTTGCGATACATGCAATTGCATGTACGATGTCTTCAGATCTGTAATACAGAGGTTTAAGCCAATTCTACGTCATCTTCTGAGCTTTTCGGCACAAATATCACTTTCCGCTGAATGACTGGATACAAATTCATTCAGTTCCCTAAATTGCAACACTGGCCTGACCTTGCCTTTGTTGTGTGGAAGAACGGCCATTAACGACATGATCATTCCTTCGTGCGCATTGTACTTTTGTAACCAACCCTCATGAATCCATTTCTCGATCTCGGTGTTGAACTGGCCTTGAATCTCCTGTGTAACTGGATACGATGATTTAATCGATATCTGACGATGTACTTTTTACCGTCAAACCACGCGTCGAAATCCTAATCTATGATCTGTGAATCCGGTTTTCTCACACTAACTTTCACTTCACGATTCACCTTGTTATCCTCACAATGTTCTTTATATCACCACCACACCGATCAAAACAAACGCTATATACATCCACCATTCTCGACAACTCCATCTCAATTCCAAAAGTTGCACTTCTATTTGCTGTAATGTGAACCCCGTGTAACTTCCTGATACCATCAAGACCAATAAGCAACTCGCACCCCGGTAACTTATCCACAACCCCACAATTCAACACTATTTCATTTCCTCGGACATTTACACGAACATAACACATTTCTGCACCTTGCAGACTCACCCCGTTCAACATTACAATATGCACATTAGCTCTCTTAAGTTTACAAGAGTTCACATGTTTTCAAACCTCAATCGACCTACTACTGCAAGAATCCACACACATCCGTGCCATTCGATTATTCAGTCCATCATCAAATCAGGGCAATTTCGTAAATTGATATAGAAAGACAGCTGCGCATACCTGCCTTTCCATTACTCGTTTTTTGGTGGCTTCTCACATTTATGTGGACACTGATTCACCACATGGTTCTCATCGTAAAAATTCTCAAAGTAAAATTACTCCCAGACTTAACAGAAGATAAAAACTAAAAAATAAAAATTGGAAATTCTTGGATCGAAATATAGAATAACTGAATAAATATTTTTGTTAAGTATATAAAAAAATAAAGATTAAAAAATTAAATATTTTGTTTTAATTAATTGGGTTAAATAAAAATTATTTACCCTTTTATGATAATAAATATAATTTATATATAAATAAT
>MQRK01242311.1:48639-60430 GCA_001938485.1 Girardia tigrina | reverse complement strand
TATATATATATATATATATATAAGTATTAAATTGTATTTGCATTTGTTTGCCTGCTGATCCAAAGTTTAAAAAAATAAAGAAGACGGCATTGATAATTATCCGAATATTTGAGTTTATTGTCCTGTTGGTCAAATTGGTTTAGAAATAAAGTTAAAAAAAGAAACATTTGATTATTATCTGAATTGGCCAAATACTCGTGCCCCATCAAATTAATCCGTTTATTTTTGTGACTACCATTACCTACCGTACAAATACTAGACTTACATTTTGCGTGATAATAATTCTTGCTGCTGTTAACTTTGGGTGTGATTAATTTTTGGTGTTTCGGAAGATTCACCTAAGTATTTTTTATTAGATTTTTAAAACTTTACTACTTTGAGTTTGAGTCCTGTTCAACTTTTAATCAGTTGTGTTAAATTTGAAATATATATTTAATTAATAACAGCGATATTCATTCTTGTTGTTCTGACAGAGAAAATTCTTTGATTAATTTTTAAGTTTATTGGATTAATCAAGGAATTTTCTTCACCTAAAATTGAATTTAATCGTGAGATATACAGACGCCCATTAATACAGACGATAACCATACCAAAACAAGATTTTACTAATATATTCTTCACTTGATTATAATTACGAGACACATAGTCACAGTATTACAATCGGTAACAATATACCAATATAATATTCAGTTAACATACTTACAGTTAATTAAGATGGAAATTTAAAATTTTTTTCGGGAGGGAGGAGATTTATCCTCCTAACCCCCCTTGCGTACGCAGCTGCCCCTTGTCTTCATAGAACTACCCGAATTAACTATATCCGTTTGAGCTATGACACTTTGGATCTATGACGCCGGATCTTCTAAATTCAAAAAATCAAAGTTAAATTATTTTAGAAAAGAAGAACAGAAACAAGTCATCAGCGATCTCAACTGCACGACGGGGGCACGGGTGTTTCCTGTGCGTACGAACCACTTCTGCAACTTATCATATGGCCCCCTACTCTTTCATATGAGTGGGTCATTTTACAGTGGCGTACTGTCAAAAGAATTACATGGAGGTCATTAACCTGGTCACAGTATTAATTAACGACACTACCATTCAATTTCTTTAACTTAATTCAACATTATGACTCAATTGCTTAAAATCATTGAAAAATTAAATTCGCTTTAAACATCACTACACAATTAATCGAAACAGTTAATACTCTATGTAATTCAATTAAATTCATCACTTACCACTCTAAACCACTTAACCATATTCCTTTATCGCGCTACTTACATATATTTATTGTCCTATACATTTTATTCTTCCTTTCATTTAAATATTATTTTAATTATACGTAATTTCACATAACCAAAGCAGATTATCTGTACATTGTAATCAAGAAAAATAGTACAATTCCAGTCAATGAAGGTTTTGTTATCAACTATTATACTTTATGTAGAGATTAAATTGACAAGGACGGCAATGAAACGATGAATACGATTAAAATATTTTTAGATTTTGTGTCAACGAAACGTCCTCTGAACATCGCTTCGCAAGCAAAACATATTGTAGTGTCCAAAATAAAGCTAAATTTAGTTTACAAAAAATTTTCATTTTTATGTAAAAATTTTTTAAATTAATTTCAAAATAAAATTATCATTATTGCTCACATACAAGTGATTGAGTAGAGACGGATCTTAACAAAAAAAGTAAATCTAAAAACACTATTTTTTAAAAATAATAGATATTTCACTCAATCGAAAAGGAATGTCAGTAAAATATTTCGACTGAACTCTTCTTTCGAGTCTCTCAACCAATACCAACAAAAACCATTTTAAAATCGAATTTTCCTAAGATCTTTGTTACGATTGCTTGGATATTTTGAATTATTATTTAAATATAATGGATTTGAGCGTATCGTGCAAATTCGGCAATCGATCGTATGCTCCGTTTGCAACATGGTCGAAGGGACCGAATAGGAATTTACGGGGCTGTGACATTAAATCGAATGAATTTTTGTGAGGGTTTAAGAAAATATGCGATAAAGAGCGATAACGAACATTGATACGTGGGACGACAATTTGTCGGCGAATATTGGCGGGTGTGATGACGGCCCGAACATTATCCAAACGTTATCAAAATGCGGTTTTCCCTCATCTGTTCCTCAATGGTCAATAGATCATCCATTGTATCTCCTTTTTGACGTAATACGATGGACAACTGTATCCGTCCAATATTTACGAAACCCTTCTTGATTTAATTTCATCTAAACAATTTAATAACAATAACGCGTAATATAACAAGAATTTTTTTACTTTGGTACTGTAACATTCAACATGCAATTGTTGTAATCGTTTGTACTCATGTACATAAAACTTAAAAATTATGTAATAATTATATATTATAATTATATAATTATATGATTCACAATCTTGATATGAATTATACAATTATATCATTACACAAACTGATCTTATCTTTTCTTTCTTTCTTTACTTAAAAATTGAGAATAAAAATTATTTAAATAATAAAAAAAACATGTCTTTATTCTCCCTTTACACCAAAAAAATAAAATTAATTGTACAACCAAATTATTGTAAGTAAACCACTGAATAAAAAACCGAATAAGATGTTATCAAAAATAATAGTAATAACGTTAATGTAATTACAATACTCATATTTATTTTGTCCTGCGTTTCTTTGGGGAATTCACATAGCAAGTTCTTGCTGAATTTTCTCAATCTTCTCGAAAAATTTCTTTTTATTGATGGCAGGTGTGAACGGTGGTTCTGTCACTGTTTCGGTTTTAGTAGTCATCCTAATATCATTGATTGATTACATCAATTAATTTACAATTAAACAACAGAGACGGATAAAACGTTAATCGAATACTAAGTTGTATTTAATATTAAGCTACAGTAACTATTGTTAGGGTTGATTCGATGGAATAGAAATTTTTGAATTTAGTAAGAAGTTAGGAATCGGAGAAAATTAACTAATTATTACAGAATATCCTGAAAATGAAATTATTACTTAAAGTAATAAATGTATAAAGCTATAAAAATAAAATTATGAAGTCCAAGTTTATCGTTAACAAGAAAAGTTTCTCAGAAGATTTTGACACAATTAAATTAGTGTTTTTTTTTAAAAAACAGAATTAGTTTTTAAGAATTAATATCGTTTTAATAAAAGACTAATTGTGAGTGGAAGCGTGAAATCAAAATAACGCGTTTATTGTACAAATAAAGTTTTACCATCGATTTTGGCTATATTGTTATTGAAGAAGATGTGGTGTTAATTTTTATTCCTTTTAATTGGTTGTCATTCTTTTTTTCAGGCACATGAATTCTAATTCTGTTTCTATAATTGATGAACCCAGCGATTCTAAAAACTATGCTTATCTAAATTATAGATAAACAAATGTCATAACAAAGTCGATTGAGCTTCATTACGCTGGAACCCGATATATAAATCGCTAGGGTATCCTATCAAGTTGTATCGATATTTGTCGAAGTCGGGAAGCTGAAGGAGAAATTGTTGAATGAGGTCAATGTACTCCTTGATTGTATTTTCAATGCGACAATTTTGAAAACACAGTAGACGATAATTTCTGCTTCTAAGAGTGTTGAGGACTTGTATGGCATCAGATATTTCTTGTTGGCATTCGATTTCACCTATGAATCTATGCAGTTTATTGACATTCCTGTGTTCGTATACCATTTAATATTTATTCCTGCAACTGTTTTATCAAAAAAATGTTACAAAAAAACTATGCTTAATTTGAAATTCAACATATTTAAAAAATAATATATTATATTGTCATGCCAAAATTTCATTGACTTTAATACGGCACCATATACTAACCCTTTTAAAATGATTTTCCAAGTCTTAAATAAATTTAAAATGGTTCACTTTCTAATTTTTTGTTATTATATTTATATTAATTGATCGAAGTGGACCTTGTTATTGGTCCTTTAACTTTGACTACTAGTGAGTCACATATTTTTCAACTTTTAAAAAACTTTGGCCTCCAGGCCTAACATTAAACTAATTAAAATTGTACTTTACTATCATTAATTAAAATTGTAATTTTATATATAAATAATAATATAATATTTTAAATAATAATCTGATATTTTATTTATTTTTTTAAACTATAAATAACACAACGAATAATAATATTCTATTATTATTCAAAACTTTATGTGTAAAAAATAAAATAAGAACATGCAAACACATTCCTCAACATTTTAGACGAGTTTTTTTCAAGCGATAATGAAGCTTCAATTCGGTTATTCCAATTTGGGTTTCTTTTGAAGTTATTCATAATTTGATACTTGAAATGTCATTGGTTTACGCTCATTCAATAAATTAAATAATTTAGTCAACAATGGGTTAGCTGGTTACCTGTACTGTTAGGCGAGTTATCCATTGTGTCGCTGACGCAAAACAGTTGGTATCATACTGGTGTGTTAAAAAATAATACTAACAACAAAAACAATTACTAAAGATAATTAAAAACGTCAAATATAATAATTATTATTATTAATTAAATATAATAATTAATTATTATTATAACTAATGATTTAAAAATTCAAAAAATCATCATCAAAAGAATTCAAAACCAACTTAAAGACTACAATTTATTTAGACATTCTCGAAAGAAGTCTACAAATAAATTTTTAACCAATTCGCCAAGAAATTTATCAACCATATATTTTCTGACATTCTGGGAGAAGATCACAATCTTTTTATTCAAATCATCGCTAAAACATTTTTGACAAACTATCGAATTCAACTCTGTCAACGACTAATAATCCAAATATTATTCAGTTTATCATTTTGAAATTATTGGGTTGTTTTTAAAAATTTATTTTCAAAGAAATCAAAGAATTTTAACAACCAAAATATATGCTCTATAATCAACACATGTCAAAAATTTTTACTATTGTCGCTAGCTAAATGTCGTAATTATTACTCTTGACCTTCAAAAACTTCTAATAAATTTTTAATGCACAGCTGAAAACAACTGTAGAATTAATTATTAATAATTATAATAATTATAACCATCTGCTTGACCGATCATTTAGCTTAGTTGATAGTATGATATTCGATGTTGATGAGCTCCACGATGATCGTTTGAATTCAACTTACTATTACGCTGAGGATCATTCTTTTTTATTCTTCCACGATTTACTATTAACCTAGGTATTTAATATATGAAACAATTAGTAATAATTTTAATTTAATTAATTTAATTTTAATTTAAATTATTAATTTATAATATTAAGTACAATAAGTTGATAATATTGTTGAGGTCATGTTAAAGAAATATATATATATATATATATATATATATATAATAAAAGAATTATATATATAAATCATATACCATACGATAATCGGTGTTTTGGAGTGTTTTGAAAATATTATCAAACATTGGAAATATTTCAAAAAGAACAACAAAAGACGTTTGAAGCCCCACTTTCGGTCATTCCTGGGAATGAGGAACTATTTTGCCTCATTCCGCGGGATGGTTCCGAGTTTTGGTGGCCTATAATATTGCCTAAAAATTATTTAAAAAATAGATGTACAAAAAATGTATATTTAAAATTGGATATAGAAAATAAATATAAAAAGAATCTAACTTGTTTGAAAATTTTTTTTGAAAAAATAAATGAAAATTTTGAAGAATATTCCCCTTTTTGATGAACGAATATCGGCCTATCGGCCGACTAATCAGAATTTGCCAATTTGGCCATAAATCAAATATATTTGACGGCCTTAATGGCCTAATGCGTTTGATTAATTATTTGGCCTTAATGCCCTTTTCAAATAAATAATTCATAGCCAAAAATAATAATAAAAATAATATAAAAATTTTTTTAAAATATTTTAATAAAAATAGAACAATATTTTTATATAAAGACACTCACAAAAAGAAGAAATTAGAAATAATAAAACTGAACAATTCATGTAGAGGATTTCAGTAATATTTTAGCATTTTCTAAGCATCTTATAATCTCGCCTCCAATCATTCAAAAATTGTACAAACCTTTGCTGAAAGATTGTAATTGTACTTTGAAATAAACAATTATTCGAAGAAACTTTGTTATTTATTGGAGTCGAAGAGTTCATTGAGTATAAACGTTGGGTAAGATAATTGAGCGCCGAACACTAAACAAATCCTTCTGATTTCTGTGTTTAAATTCAAATTCAAATTAAATACCCAACAATATATTTATCTTAGAAATGATATACAATCAATACTGGAAATGAAAACGTTTAATATGTTAATATATGAAAACGTTTAATTACAAACGTTAAGGTTATCTTGAACTTTACTTATAAGTTATGAAAAAAATATTTTTTAAAATCATAATGACGATATATTTAATATAAACTATTGAAGAGCTTATTACTACAAAAAAGTCAGTGAAATAGAAAAAGATAATGTAATCAACCCAGTCACTAGTAATTATTCTTGAGACTTTGTCAACATTTTACAACAATGGGCAGCTATTTTGCACTATATTGATTCTTCATTATAATTATGTTGTCATAGTTTCGCGTTACTTATATACGAAATGCTCCTCGTGGATACTTGCGATGTATGATTTTGTTCTCATCTATTTTGACGGTTCTAACGGGTGTCTCACTGAAATAGCGAAATTTTTATTTAAAGTTGTTACGGTGAGAAAATGTAGTTGTTAAACCCATTAAATAAAAATTTAGCCGTGAACCATCAAAAATGCAACTTATGATTCGTTTTAAAACACTAAACATACAAGTTTCATCGGTACATTCTCGAGATCACGTTGAATCGACTCCAAATTCAATTTTCGAATAGATTTCTTGATCCGCATTTTCAGTTATCGCATGGTTAGTCTCCCATCCATCTTGATATAACTCAGCTTTCAATAATGATCAAACGTTTTCAATAGGTCTTGTCTGAGGCAGATTTTTGGGGTGTGAGAGCTTTGAAATAAAGGGGATATTTTCAGTTTGCAACAACTTGGTGGTAGTTAAGGCATCATGTGCGCTTGCCCCATCAGGCCAGAACAGTATCTCGTCGTCTCTGTGATATTTTTTGATGAATGGTAGCAGGCGTGCCTTGATGTAGTCTTTTCAATAGACATCTCCATTCATAGCACCACCAGATAGCAGAAAGAAGGGTTCGCTAAACCCTATTCGTGAAATCGCAAGCCAAACCATGAGTCACTTCGGGAACTTCTTTTGACGTGCATATTTGATCTCCACTGGTTCTTATGTGTAGTTTTGGGTGTAGAAGGGATCATTACCTGATATGCGATCTGATTTCAATTAGAAATAGGATTCATCATCCATGATGAGAACTTTTTTCTTCGAATCCACTGCGAGTATTTTGGCCCGCTCTTGGGATCGCACTAGTTGCTCATCTATATAGAGAGGTGTTCCAGATTGATTAAAAAAATAAATATTAAATTATTTATAAAATTTATTGTAAAAATGTTTAGTTATAACTTGTTTTAAGAAAAGAATATGTTAATTTTTATCGGGAAGATGAAAACTCTTCGTCGTTGTTAATTTTTTTATTGATAAATTTTTATTAAATTTTGTTTCAAAAAAATAATTTCTGTACTCCGTAAATTGTTTCATGTACATTTTTTTTAAAATCGACAACCCAGCAATAGAAGAAATTAGGTTGAAAACCGATGAGCCAGTGGTAAGAAAGATTGCTTTGGGATGGACGTACATCGGCGAGGTACTTTCTGACCATGGAGATTCGAATCAGGAAAAAACACTGCATATTTTATGTTAGAAATATCATGGAAGAAATAAAGCAATTGTTAATCAATAGAATAGGGTTCGGTGAAGGTGAAGACTTTACGGAAGCTTCGTTTAAGAAAAACACGTTCCAATGGCGAAAATTGGAGTGATCGAGGATTGACAGTTTGAAGGTTAAAGCAAATACCTGTAAGATGCAAGAGATTCCAGTCAGTTATAAATTCAGAAAAGAGAAGGTTATGGAGTTATACGATTACCTTGATAAGGATCATCCCGAGAAGTTCATGAAAAAGAGTGAAATGCTTACTTGCTTGAAATTATTTGACTCTGCTATAGAGATGATACATGAAGAATCGGCATCAGGTTTTGGTGTGATATTTGATAAAAATGTAATGTCCGAATATAAAAAAATAAGTTGAACCTAATGAAATGTGGTGAAGCTGAAGATTTGCAACATCTGTCGATGTTTGAACCAGATACGGGAAATATCAAATTCAGAATCAGGCGAAATGTGTAAAATGACGATTGAAAGCGTTTAAAATGGTTTGATTGATTTGGAAACTACCGAAAAGTTAAATGGTCGTGTATAATCTTTAAGCATTGATGTATTACACGAAAGAAGAGTTAATTATTTGTGAAATAGTGTTTTCCCTGAACCAGCGAGCAGTGCAGATGAAAATAGAGACAAATTGATGATCGCATCAGGAACAAATGAAAAATTAATTTCTCCAGAATTTTCGAAGTCTTGAAACAGTTCAAATTGATAATTATATGAATCTGAATTAATTGGAAATTATTGGAATTGTTAAGCCCGAGATTGAGTAAATTTAATTAATGCAACCTCTAAGCACTGTAGACTTAACAAAAGAGAAATCAACCTAATAATTAAATCAGTTTCAAATATTATTATGTATTCAAGTTATTTAAATAATTACGTAAGACAATTTTTATTAATTCAATTTCAACTTTATTTATAAATTCAATTTATTAATAAGCAATAACGCAAGACAAATTTTTATTAATACGTGTATTTCAATATACATAAAAATATACACAAAAATGTTATGTATGCACATTGACCTTAATGTTAATTAATAATGTAGACCTCTAAGGAGCAGCGTCCAGGAGATCTAAGGTTTTACTGAGTTGTAATAGTAATTATGATTTGATAATGTAAATTGCAATGAAGATTTTAAGATTATGAAAATTTTATTATAAATTTCATTAAAATGTTTAAAATTACTAATTCTAATCAGTAGCAAATTACTCTTTCCTTTCGCAAATTACAGGGCTCGATACAGTAACAAAGTAATCTTTCCTCTCGCAAATTATAGTACTCGATATGTCAATAACGCAAGGCAAGTTTTTATTAATGTGTACGCGAATACGAAATAATTAAATCTTCTTCGGGGAAAATTTGTAAAAATTGGTGTCGCAAAATAATTTAGTCTTACTTTTGAGAATTAGAGATGGCAAATAATTCACTCTCTTGGAATTAAGGCACACTGTGAAGGCTAAATCAATTTTTAAATTAACTACCTATACAAAAGTTTTCTCTTACCTAAATCAATTTTTAAATTAACTGTACAAACTTTCTAGTTCAATGTTTATATATTAATGCGTGTAACAATATACTTTATTGAAGAAAAAGAAATACGTGGTGCTTAGCAAAGCGCAGCAAGAATATGTATCATAACGTGTAGCAGTAAAACTCAAAAACATAGTCATCCGTGACAAAAAGACCTTCGTAACCTTGATTTATAATTTTAAATATATATATATATATATATATATATATATATTCATATTTGTTATCAATGTAAATACTAAATTTATATATACTTATATTTATAAGGTAGATTTATAAATATTTAAGCAAATATATAGATGTTTATATAATTACTAGAAATAATATATAATGTCTTCGCGTTACATTAATAATCCACTCATCAATAAACATTTATTTATTAAAAAAATCAAATTAATAAAATAACTAGCAATAAACAAAATATAAAAATATAAAGTCAATAAAACAGAATTTCTGTATATATATACAAGCTAAACAGAATTGTGAATTCATTGGATGATAATGTTAGTATGTCTGGTTCATTTGAAATTTTTGAATATTTAATTTTTTAACATCTAAAATATTTAAACTCCAGTATCTAGTTAAAATGCAGTGTACTAAATTTAAATCTAAGTTAAAATAAAAAAATAAGTGTTTTAATTAAATTGAAATAAATAATTAAAGTTAAGTTTTTTTAACAAACCCAAAAATTAATTATTAAAGCTAAGTTGAAATTCAAGAATTAAGTTTAAACTTAAAGTTTTTAAAATCCAGAATTATTTATTTCCAAAATAAAAAGTTGTATCATGAATTCTGATTTTAATCTCGAACGCAATAATAAAATGAAAGAAAAGAAATTTGTGAATGATGTGATGATTGAAATTTGTGTCAATATTCCAAGAGGATCAAATGTGGAATTAGATAAGGATACTTCTACGGCTTAAGGATAAGGAACCGCTTCGGTGTAGTTTACTGGGTTTGTTGGTTCTTGTTTTTATCACCATTTTGTTATATAGGCGGTTATGTATTAACCATATAGTATATAACAGATTAAATAGAAAGGTAGAATAGATTTTGACCTGTGCCGGCCCCGACTTGTTTTCAATTTTTTGGAATACGATCATTCTACAATAAGTCCTCTCGTCGAGTGGGACTTCAATCGATTTTTCATCCAAATTCATCATATTTCCTTCTTTGGGTTTCGTATTGTTGACATTGTTTTTTTGTATTTGTTGAGTGTTTGGTATGTTTATAAAAATTAATAAAAGAACACAATGATTTTTGTTTTATAAAAATATATTTTAATATTTACAATTTAGTTACAAAGTAAAAGTGAAAAATAATATTTTATTTGGCGCCTGACCGATTTTATATTTGAGAACCGAGAGCCTTAACGACAACTCGGACTTCTGATATTTTTATTTAAAATTTTACTGTTCCAGCACAAAGTATATAATAATATAATGATTTTTATTATCAAAAATAATTACTCGAAAAACTGTTATATTGGTCCCTTTTCAGTTCAATTATTTGATTACTCTTTTTTCTAGAATTAAATCGTTCTTTAAATACGATTTTTTGTTTATGCGGCGTTTGGAACGGCGTCTAAGTTAGATTCGAGTTTCCGTTGTTTATTTATGCGACGTTGGAATGACGTCTAAACTGTATCTAATAATCTTGACTCTTGGACTTTTAAAATAACCTTTTCTTAGGTCCTGAACTTAAAATCTGAATCTTCTTAATTAATAATGACCTTTATATTCTATTTTTTTAATTATTTCTCTTTTTAAATTAGTTTTATTTATTATTTTTATTCTTTTATTTATTATTTCTTCTAACTAATCTAAATTTGATTTTCTTTTATTTATCTAAACTTTCTTATTTTCTTTATTTATTTATATAGAAAATATAATTTAATATTTAAAAATATAAACTCTTCCGATTTATACTTTATTTATTTTTATAATTAAAGCAAATATTAAATACAATATTATAGTTTTAAAATATTCCTTCGACAATTGTGGGGGTACAATTAATTTATATTCCCATAAATCGTATAAAAATATACATAAAACGCGTGCAATTATACAATATACGTGCATTACACAAATTAAAGATGAAGGAATCAATAATGCTCAATAAATGTCGAATAACAACAAAAAAATTAGTCAATTGATGAAAAATATTCACTGTCAGATAAATTTACATCGATGAGTTTATATCAAATCATCGTCGGATGGTGGTCGAAATAATTTATATATTGATCGAACTTAAGCAGAATTAATTAAAGAAGTATGTTTTTTAAAAATAAATTAAATAAAATAACTCTTAAAAATTTTAGTAAAGCTAAAATTTAAAGTAAAATCAAATTTAAATTTCTAATGTGAATAATTCTGGGAAAATACAATTTTTCGGTATGAAGAAAAAAATGTATATATATATATATATATATATATATATATATATATA
>MQRK01242311.1:19582-30491 GCA_001938485.1 Girardia tigrina | reverse complement strand
TATATTTATTATAAACAATTTAATAAATTAAATATTATATTTATTATAAGTTATTATTTTTTATTATTAAGGTCAGTCTACAAATATTATATTTATTATAAGTTATTAAGGTCGGTCTAGTTATTATTTGTATTATAAGGTCGGTCTAAACCTACCTTCAAAACCGACCGAAACCTACAGTACCAACGCATCCATAAAATATTATAAAAGTAGAAGCTTTTGAGAACCCTTTTAGTAAAATTTCTTAAAAGTTTTCAAGGTAAGGTTGTTACCAGACAGTAAAAAAATTTCTTAAAAGTTTTTAAGGTTTTTAAGAGCCTCCGTCCGAAGAAGAAGATTGTTATTCCGAGGAAGAAGATTGTCATTCTGAAGAAGACTGTTATACTCTATATCGATTGTTACTTTGAAGAAGAAGACTGTTACACTCTATATCGATTGTTACCTTGAAGAAGAAGACTGTTACTCTAAGGAAGAAGATTGTTACTCTGTTGATATTATATCGAAGAACAAGATTATTACTCTGAAGAAGGAAACTGTTAAAGAAGATCGTTACTCTACTATTATATTATTGAAGAGAGGTTGTTACTCTTCGGTTATATCATATTAAAGGAGAAAATTTTTGTTGGCAATTGAGATTGTTTGGATAGCTGGAATTTTACTCTCGGTGAGGTTCTTGAGTATTCTTTAACCTTTTATTATTCAATTTTATCATATTTAAAATCAATAATTTGTTATTATATTTTTTTTAAAAAATTTAATTAAAATATTAATTTTTTATTTATTAAAATCTCTTCTTATAGTCGGCGGTCGAAGAACCGGGACTATATACAAAAATCATACACGACACATTAGGCTATCTGTTGTACAACTGTAAATTTATTATTATTGTACTATTGTATATAACAAATAAAATTTTATAAAATCTTGTGTTGTCATTTATCAATTTTATAATAATTTTCATTTATTGTCTCATAATAATTCCTTTATAATCTAAGAAAAAATCAATCAACAAATCTCTAAAATCACCTAATTTAATTTATCGTTAAAAGGTCTAAGTTTAACGAATTTCAACTTTCCTTTGTTAGATTTCAACGGAGGTCGAAGCTTAATAATTCGCAAACCCCCCAGAAATTTAACATTATAAATAGTTGGGTAAAAATGATAAATTGAGTCTTTGAATCAGATATGAAATAATTCGGTGGAAATGTTAAACTGAATCGTTGGACCAGATATAAAATAATTCGGTAAAAAAATAATTCAGCGGTAAGTAAGTTAATTTTGTATTAATTAACTATAATCGATTTGACTGTTAAATTAAATTCAAATTATCATAATATGAATAATTTTAATATTATAATAATCTGATGGTTTCTTTCTTCTAATTTTTTCTTTCTAAAATCTTCTTCATTTCTTAATAGCGTTTACCATTAGTCTCTGATTATTTTTTCATCATCCAAAAATAAATAAATACAGAAATAAATACACACACATACAAACACAAAGATAAAAAGAAATTGAGGAATCTCATATAAGAATAAATAAGAAATAAAAAAAATATGATCATGTACAATCAGAAAAAAATAAAGGAAGAGAAAAACACATACAGTTCGTTCGTTTAAGTGAGCTATCAGGCTATTACAGTGCGGAACTGCCTTTCCATGATTCCATGATGATATGGACTCGAATAGAATACATTAACTTTAAAATTGTCCTCCGTATCCTTGAACAAAGCCAATTCAAATATTTTTCCTCTGTCTACATAGACTTCTTTTGGGTGTCCAAATTTCCATATCCATCTATCCAATAAAAATTTTCTAACTGTTTTTTTCATCTTAACCAGCAGCTGCATTCAAACTAATATATCTACTAAACTGGTCAACTATTGCAAATATATATTTTCACTCTGTTATCAACATCCATTTATTTTTCTTTTGAATGGTCCACAAAAATCAATATATAATTTCTGGAAAGTTCCATCCGCTGATTTCTTTATATACTTTTCTTTTTTTTGGTTGTTAGAGTCTTTCTTTTCTTATAATTTATGCAACTTTGAACAATTTCTTTTATTAATTCTCTCATATTTTCCATTTTGAAACCATCTCGGAGGTACTTATAGACCTTTTTACTACCTGAATGACACAACAATTTATGCATTTCTTCAATAAAATTTGCTCGCTCTGCTATTGGGATCCAGTATTTATTATCTTGAGTTATGACGATATCATTCATTAGTGCAAATTTTCTTGTTCTGCCTTTACTAATGTCCTCGATTATCTGTTTTGTTTCATTATTATTCTTCTGCCATTTAAAACAATCTGATTCTTCGTTTAATGTCAGTATTCTTGTTTTAATCTTTCCTTTCTTGGCCTCTTCGTGCATTGTTTGACACTGATTGTAAAATTCACACGACTTTCTTGACATTGCATCAGCATTTGAATGTTTTTCACCTTTTCGATGTTCCATTTTCATGACAAGACTACTCAGAAAATTTATCCATTTTTGGAACTGAGGTGTGATAGGGATCTTTGTATTCATCATAAACGTAAAAGCTTTATGATCTATTTTCAACAAAAATATTTTCCCATACAAAAAATGTTTAAAATGCTGTGTAAAATAATAAATTGCAAGTAGTTCTTTCCTTATAATACAATAGCCTAGTTCACATTTATTCATTTTATGTGATCCATACGCAATCACCTTTTCTCTTCCATATTCGTCTTCCTGCGTTTGGTAATTTTAATTAATTTCATGGTAAATTTTTTTAGACAATTTCATATTCATTTTTAAATTCTTGCCACTATTTTTTTTAATAATAATCAATTTAGTCACATAATCAAAGAGACAAAAATTTCGAGCCGAAATTAATATTTATTTTTATTCGAATAAACAAACACAATTAAAGTTATTCGATCGATTTTCAGATTACAATTTTGATCGATTAAATATTCGTCACAATTCGTCATAATATTTTTTATAACATTATTTATTTTTTTAATTTATTTTTTTTGTTGTTGAAAAATTTTATTTAATTTTTTCAAAATAACTATTTTTAACAATATTAATCCATTAAATATAACACTATTTTTTGCATATCAATCACAAAAAAATCAAATCAATTCAATTGATTTTTTTATCAGTTTGATTCATCACTATTTTCGGTTCATCGATTTGACGCGAACAGTGATAACACCACCTCTATTGTATCAAAACTTGCATCTGTATCAAGTATGAAGTCCTTGGCAAAATCAGGATATGCCAAAATTGGAGTTTTAATCATTCTGTCTTTTAGTTTTTGAAAAGCTTCATCACATTCTTAAGTCCAAATCAGATCCTTATTTTTACATCATAAACCTTCCAATACTTTTGCATATCGAGCGTAATCCTTTATAAATTTGCTGTAGTAATTTGTCAAACCCAAAAAGTTCAACATTGAAGGGTAGGTGAGTTGTATTTTAAATATTTCGTGTTCCCTTCCTCTAACAACAATTTTGCAAGCTCTGAGTCCCCATCCACTTTTTGAGTTAAACGGTAACTCGTATTTATTCTAGACCTCTCTCTCAATAACTCATCAAAACGACGGGAACAGACGCGTCTCCGCGCACATCAACAAGTTGTGTGTGCTTCGGAGCGCCTTCGGGTTCTCTACCAGTACCGAGTATGGCCCGACTGATAGCTCAGCTTCTGGAGGGGTAGATATTATTTCTGACTAAAGTTCGTATTTCGAATTATATCAGTTAATTATTTGTACAAGACAAAGAGAATCCCAAGGAGATAAACGACGGTCAGTCCGCGTGCCCCTTGCATCCTACGGCCGGCCTGCGTCACCTCCAAAAGGTTCTTTGCCTCAATGAAAACTCGAATTATGTTTATATTTATTTCGTACTTGTGCTCAATTACATTCATACTTGATTGTGTTATGTTCGACGATATCTGAATATCTTTATTTATTTGAATGTGTTTGACAGCGACAATTATTTTACGATTTGTTATTCTATTCATTACTAAAATTATTGTTCAGCGAAATCAAAAACGACATGTAGCGTTTCAAACATTTCAAATATTTGTAATCATGATTTTTTAAACATTTATAAATAGAAACGAATACACGATCCACCTTTGTCTACGATCTCCGTAGTAATTACACATTCTAATCGACTTCACTATTTAAATTCAAGAACTGATCGCCTGGCTTACGCTTTACAATTAATCAGAGTCATTTCGAACCAATAAAATATAATAGCTATTCACGACATTAGTTACTCTTAATCAAATCTCAGATCCCAACTTTTAATAACTTCGAACAATACTCACTCTGACACATTAAAGAACTTTCTAATTGAATTTAATTCATTCGCATTTAATTGTGCCATCATTCAAGATTTAACTTAATTTTGTTCACTCAAAAACCAATTTAAATAATTTATAAAATAGTTACATCAGAAAACATAAACCAAGTTCAATATTGTATTAAATTCGTGTAATTAAATACCAATACGCTAATCGACAAAACAAAATTGAAAAATTAAATAAGTAAATAAATAATAACTCTAGAAAGCATTAAATGTTAAACCCGTATTGAATTCCTCTCGATTAATACCTTAATAATAATTCGCGCCTGTGACTCTGGCAATTTATTATTACAACTCTCACGATCCTGACTCTCTCGCTTTAATATTCGTCTTGAGTTCTTGTACGCTTTCAACGATTTCTAAATAAACTTTTCTCCGCCTCGTTTTCACAATCACACATAGTAGTCCTAAAGAGGACCGCTGCTCGTTCTTTTGCGATTCCTTGTATTACATTAGGTTTCTCTCATAATCATTATGGTAATGATTTCCATCTCACAAATCTATCTCAGGAAATTTATCTTTATTTGATTTAGTCATTTATCTCATAGAAAATTTATTCATTTCATCTCCTAAAATTTATCTCAGAAAACTGACGCCTGCTTATCTCTTTCTTTTAACTCTTCCACCGTAATTTCGAGATTCATTTGATAATGAAAGTACTCACTCAAAAGTATTCAAATCGACTCAATCCTCGTACCAAAACCCACCCAATAATTAATCTCAAAATTAAGTAACGAATAAATTTTTACAAATTAGAAATCCTTAATAAAGAAAAATCATTAAGGAGAATTTACTAAAATTATAAATTACGAATTAATATCTGATAAAAATTATGAAGTAAAATCTCTAAATTTTTAATAAATTACAAGGAATTAATTAAATCCGCTGAATCCAGATATTAATAAAAGGAATTCAATTCTCAAATCAATCCAGTAAAATATCAAGTACCAATCAAATTAATAAAACTAATGACAAAATAATTGAATTGAATCAGTTATAATATTGTTATCTTTCTCATTAATTATAGTTATTTACATAAATCTCGTCAACATAAATTATTTACAGGACCCGCATACGACCCGGCTACACATTCGAGTCCAAGGACCACCCCTCTTGATCCCTTTGACGCGGAGACGAATCGCCGTCATATTCCTGCCCACCTGCGTCGGCAACCACGATACCCACGACGGTTGGTATCGATCTCAACAATTTGATTTCCGATGTTAAAATATAAACATGGTCGATATTGAAATGAGACATTTATATACAACATTTAAAAAATTAATCCAAATAAGACCATATTATCCGATAATTTTTATTAACGATAATCCAAATTATATCTCAAAATTAAACAACGAATTAAATAAAAATTTTAAAAACCGAAATCAATAATAAGGAATAAATAAAACAAGAAGAATAATGAGAATGAATAAAATCAATAAATGACGAATACACCGTACCTCCGAAATTAAATATTAAACTGTTAACGTAACTGGAAAATTAAACTGCAAAATTAAATTATAAGATTAACTGTAGGATTGACATTATGGCATCCAATACCGGTTTTCATTTTTATTATTCCTAACACATGGATTCATTATTTGCCTAATAAAGGATTTTCTTTAGTTTACTGTTAGTTAATTACTGTAGCTTTCTAATTGCATGACTACGCATGTATATATATATATATATAAGGGTTTTTATCTAAAGGTACGGTTCTTGAATCGTAACAAATATATTTGAATTAAAATTATTATTGACTGATGTAGTTATTTTCTACGACTGAATAATAATTTCATAAAAGTAAATAATGTACAACTTTATTGATTTTTTATATGTAATTATTTTTTATGTTTTTAAAACTATTTATATAATACTACTATTCTATTGATTATGTATGTTACTAAAGTAACATCAATAAAGCTGTAGTATTATATAAATAGTTTTGTAAGAAATTCGTGATGTAATAGATAAGTGTTATGTCATATATATTGTTTGAAACTATAAACGTCATTGAACTTTACACAGAAGCATTAAGAAGAAATATTTTCGCTCTTTTATATTCATTCAAATATTTAAGACTTGTTTGCAAAATAAGAAATATCATTTTATTATGTTTTTTACTTTGATTTTATATCGCATTTATTCTAACAGATTCCTCGTTTAAAGCTTCAACAACTCTTATTTGCTAAACTATATGCAACTTGTCTTTTATATGTCTCGTAAGATATCCTTCTTCCTACTGTAATATATCGTTATAAAAATATTTTCAGATAAATTATTTATATTTCAGACTAAATATTGATACGATTCGTAGCGACCTCACCAATCAGTTTAATAAAACGATACTCTCTTTTGGAACTAAAGTCAAGCATGAAGATGCAAAATAAAATTGTTGAAATCACTAAACTCATTTGAACAAATAATTGAATAAAATAACTTGCTGTTAGTGATCACAAGTTCAATAATAAATGTCATAAAACTGATTGTCATTAAGTCGTAAATTAGTATTTTATTTCTACAATTTTAAACATCAAGCAGATTAAAATTTATTTTATTCGCTCACTACCATCACTCGCGCAATTGATGCTTCCAGAACCGTTTCAGTTCTGATGCCTGAGGCTGATCACCTCTGAATATGCATCTATTCTCCTACTATGTACACTGGCAAAATTATCAGAAGGAGTTATTTACACATCAGCTCTATATAATACACCAGCTGTACAAAATCTGTGCTAACGTCATCTCTAATAATCCATGTGAAGGACAGGCTCACTCTTAAAATTTTTGAAACATTTAATTTTTATAAAGAATTTCTAAAATAAAGAAATATGTAAAATCAAAAGTTTTTTAAACAATTATAATTAAAAAAATATATCCTTAATTAATTTTAAAAAGTTATTTTCGGAAATAATCAAATTTGAATTGTAGAGTAAAAAAATTAAAGTGAAATTAATTGGGAAATAATGGATTTTTAAATAATTGATTTAAAAGAAATATATAAAGACAAGGATAATTATGTTTGTACTAATTTTAAAAGGTTATTCTAAAAAATAAAATAACTTTGTTGCCGGAGATGTAAAGTAAAAAAAACAGATAATTTTAGATTTTAAAGTTAGTTGGAAATTCTGCAAATTAAAGATTTGACGAATACTTTATTCTAAACAGTTTTCGTAAAAATAAATAAAAATTAAAACTTTTATCAATAATGTATCGTAATAATAATAAAAATTTGAATACTGTAAATTATTTTGTGTATTTAAATTGTATTTATAATTTGTATTGTATATAAAATAATTGTATGTAAAAAATGATTTTAAACTGAAATATTGATAATAAATAGAACGTTAAAATCTTTTATTAATTAAAAAACGTTTCACAAATAAAAGAAAATAAAATTAAACTAATTCTAAAATAATAAAAAATCATTTTGGTTAATTTATTAAAAATATGACTACAATAGATTATGTTAGTTTTAATTTAAATTAAGTTGCATAAAATAGTGGAATGTAAATTTTTAAAATAAAGAAAATAAGTTTCATTTTTAGTAGCTTATCAGTATTTATATTTCTATATTTTTGTATAAAATCTGGTCAAAAAAGGAAATGAAGAAAAGTTCCTCGGCGAAAAATTGTTAACTAAAAATTGTTTGAATAATTGTTAATTGTGTTATAAATAAAATTTTGGTGTTAATGAGTCTTAATCTCGATCAAAAACTCAACAATCCACACTTAGTTTACGGTCCCTCACTCTACCTCCTCATTCTATTCAGTGACTATTACGTCTTACTCGCCTAATCCTTGTCAGTGGGACAACTATCACCTCACTTAATTGGTTTACCAAAAGAAGTCGCTTATTCTAATTAATACCTCAACGATTTTGAAATACAATTTATAATTTCTAAACATTAATTCAATTTATAAAATAACTCAAATTTAAATAACTCTGTCACATTTAAAATTATTTAATTTAACAAATAAATCCATTGCAAACAACCTTGTACTGTCTACAAATTTAATATTTACATTATGTACATTGAGCGTCCTATCCTTCAATACCAACTACCCTTCCCGACCTGACTTCCTACTCTCACTAAACATAATGATAAGAGCCTCGATAAGAAGCCTTACGCCGAACCAGCTGATGCGACTGGGTACCTTTCTGGCAATCATCTTTATCTCCAAGCGACATCTCATTATCCTACAAATATAGGTCGCCAATTCTGCTTTCTTCATTATCCAATAACGGACCACAATAATTACTAAGGTTCAAATAATAAGTAAAGAAAATCTGTTCGAATACATATATTAAATCAAAAAAATGAAATTGCTACTACACTCTTATCGACTATGAAAATTAAACAGAGTTATATTAAAAAATGATATTTAAATAATCAAAACATAATAAAACTATATGCAAAATTTTATCATGCAGCATTTACCTAATGCAGTCTTGACGATTAAAATTGATCCGTTCGCTGATTAACTATAAGAGAAATGTTGTACACGAGGAAATATTGCATAAGATTAAGCTAATAGCAAATATTGGATAATAGAATGTAGAATAATTGTGTTGAGAATAAAATGTATATAACTGTAGGCAAATGTTGAATAAATTTATGGCAAATGTTGTGTAAGGTGGAGCGGTATTTATAACCGATTGTGTGCGTGTAGTGTCCGAAATTCTAGGGTATGTGTACATACAACCTGTGTGCGTGTGGTTCATCTAGTCTGTCTGCAGCTGTATATTCAGAGACAGTCGTCGCAGTTTGTTTTATCTTTCAACAACCGTGACAGAATTTGTTTATCCTGATGCGACAGTGGTTTATCGGTAAGGGTTTATTCTTGTTAATTAACAGTTGTTTATCTGTTATCTGATTACAGTTTATCTATCTGGAAACTGGGGGTGGGGAAACCATTACTGTGTTTATCTATCGGTTACTGGGTAAGAATGTCGTATTACATAGACATTTCATTATTTATTTATCACAGAGCAAAATCAAGTTAAAAGCCACCATACACGGTTTGCAAACGATGTCTGACGAACTGCATGTCTCGAAGTATTGTATTTGGTCGGCGCCGTTACTGGTGATCAGTTGCTCGTAACATATGTCGTGTTGCGTCTTTTCGTTCATCCATTTTTTGATAAACATCACGATGTTTGTGACAGACCCCCGCAGTGATCAGAAGACGGATGATTCAACAGCGTCATTACTGCGCCTGCACTTTTAAATTTAAAGTAATTAATCTTAATTAATTAATTATATTTGATATTTCTTTTTATTGCAGGGTTTTCCAAGCTAACAAGGGTGTGGATTCCGGCTCCGTCTGACGCGATGCGTCTGGGTCATTACGGTTCATGGGGTTCATCGCGTTGGATGGGGCCTATTTAAACTTACCGGGAATAGTCGAGTTAGACTATTCCCTTTATCTCTTTTCACACTGCTCGTAACAAGATTGGATCGCAACACACATTTTAACGTGCTACGCACTGTGCAGTATCGATTAGCACATTTGAGTAATCTGCACTATCGATTAGCATAATTGCGCTATTGATTTGTACATTTACACTATTGATTATCGATTTTATTGATTATTGGTTTTTTTCTAATCGGATCAGAGCCCCACCCCAATGGTTGGCTTGGTAAGGCAGAACCTGCATTTTCCCTCTACTGACGCTACTATTTCCTTGGACTAAAAATCAAAAGGAAATGTAGTAACCTAGTCACTTTTATATACATTTTATATATATATATATAAACTTAAAATATTATTTTTTACAGGTAACGTATTATTATTTAGTATATATCTATTTATATTTAAATTTATTTATACTTACATTTATCTATTTATATTTAACAGTATCTATCTTATTTATTTACCATATTTATACGTATTTCTAATTATTTTTAATTTTTGATGGTAAATTACCATCTTGGCGTCATCAAGATGATATTAAAAATATAATATAAAATATAAAAATACAAATCGATATATCGATTTTAATTAATATAAATTATTTAAAAATATCAACACTTCTGTATTCTGGAGCTCGACTTTCTATTCCAAACATCAACTAATAATAAAGAAATAATAGTTCAAAGAATCTCCAATAATTTTACCAACATTTATTTCATCAAAACAATCCTTCAAAACCGAATCGCAAGTGACGAGTATTCAAGAATAATCAAATATTGAAGAGACGACAAGCAAGCGATCATATTCAATTTGACACTCAAAAGCTTGAACTAAATTCATTCTTTTCAATTCAAAATTTAAATTTGCCAAATCTTTCATCTATCAAAACTGAGCTGTTATTTGATCTAGTGCACAACTTTCCAAAGTAACGTTTTTCATTGTATATACTTCTCGACTCTTTTCGTGTTATATTGTGATTCATTGTATTTGCCTTCGTTTTTACCTTTAGTTACACCCTGTTTTGTTATAATATATTATTACTATACCTTAATTTACTATTTATCACTACGCTAACCCGATCGTATCATTGTTATCACAACAGGAAAAAAGAGCAAATAGCAGAAATTTTCAAAGAAGTCACCA
>MQRK01242310.1:0-18850 GCA_001938485.1 Girardia tigrina | reverse complement strand
TATTATTATTTTAAGTATTATTAAGTAATAATATTTTAGGACTCGAATTAAATAATTTGATTGTGTAAAGCTACTAACCTAATATTTACTTGATTTAATCTAAAGAATTTATTACCATAATACAGTATGACCTCTCAATCTGGCCAATTTTAGAAACAATCTTTTAAAAATCAATGGAAATCCTCTAAATTCTTTTGGCCAATAATATGAAGATATTAAAGTAGATATTCAAGATCCTATGGAAGAAAATGATTTTTGTATGAATACTTATAGTGAAAATAATACATTATTGGAGTATGAAATTGGATAAAATGAAAGTGGAGATGTAAACAACTGACCATGGTTGAACAAAATGTATGACCCATCTATTTAATGTTTTAATTTTTAATCACTTCTCAAGTCCTTCATTTTGCTGACGCTGAGATTGTTTTTAAAAATATGTAACGAAATAATTTTTTAATTAAATTATATAATGTTAAATTTTGGTACTAATTTTTACTTGGGATACAACGTTTAATTTGAAAAGTTTTATCATTAATATGTTTGGAAAATTCTTTTTAATATATTTTCTTTATTTTTTTTAAAAATATTTGACTTTAACAAAAATTTTGATATATTTATATATATTTTTCTGCTGACGTGATTATTGTTTCTAATTTCTCTAGTTTTTACAGATTCGAAAATCGAGAATTTGTAAAGATGTTTGAACTTTATTTTATATTGGTAAAGGAAAGTCTTTAGGGTGTCTACTTTTACGGTTTCAATGCTTACAAGTTAAGGAATGTCAATATCTTCTAATAATTTGTCAATTTTTTTATGAACACCTTTAAGTGTATTTGTTTTAATGGGGCATATTTTTATATACGAAGGGGGTATTATATATATTTATTTTATAGCAAAAAGTTCTAACAACAAATATATTTTATAACATAAAGTTTTTATAACAAGGGTTTTTATAAAAAATGGTTTTATAACTGATAAAAATTCACCATCCCACAGAATCTTCTTACGTCACGAATTTTTTGTGGGGGTTTGATGGACATTATTGCATCTTTATTTTGAATTTGTGAATTTTTTTCCTTTTCTTATGTTGTGCCCCAGAAATTTAATTTCTTCTTTGAGGAATTCGCATTTAGTGATATTTACTTTTAGTCTATTTGCTGCCAATAAATTCAGTACTATTTTGATGTGTTTGAGGTGTTTTTCGTGGTCAGTGCTACCGATACGTATGTCGTCCAAATAATTGGCTATGAAGCATAATTTCAAGAATATTTGGGTCCATGAATCTCTGAAAAGTCGACGCTGCATTTTTCAATCCAAAAGACATACGACTATACTCAAATAATCCGAATGGTGTCATATCTGCAGTCTTGTGTAAGTCTTCTTCAGCCATTTGGATTTGGTGGTCGGCTTTCTCTAGGTCGATTTTCGTAAAGTATTTTGTTGTCGATAATCTAGTCGTAACATCTTTTAGTAACGGTAATGGATATTTATCTTTCAAAGTTATTGAATTTAAACATTGGTAGTCCCCGCAACACCTCAAGGAATTGTCCTTTTTCTTTTTCATTAATAATGCAGATGACCAGTTGAATGATGATTGACAAATGATGCCTTCTTCTATCATCGTTTCGAATATTTCTTTGTCAGCCATTAGGTTCTCTGAACAAACACTCAATCACCTCAACTGTGGATAACATTGACGACGTCGAGTTTTCTGAAATGAGGTCCCTGAGTAGCCTCCTATCCTACATTGCTGAATTTCTGGCTGATAGGAAGGTGGACTTTGTACCGAATATGGAAGCTGTTGATTTGGACCGATCTAATGGGAGACGGATTCATCTGAATCTGTTGTGGATCTTCCTACTTCTTTCACCTGTCCTATGTCCACTCCTGTCATTGTCACTACTGTCTCTAACATAGAATCCCCTCTTGGTCTTTATGTCCCATCTGAAATGCCTACGGCAACTCTTCGCCAAATGCTCGGCAACTCTCCTCCATCTATTGACACTGTTGTAGCTAATATGGAACCCCTCATTGATCTTTCAGTCCCATCTGAAATACATAAAGAAAATCTTACTCCACTGCTCAGTAACTAAACCACCTCTAGATTTCAAAGTTTTGATTATGGCAGTTACTCTCATACACCCATGGTCAATAGTCCTCTAAAATCTGCACCAGTATCCACATGTCTTTTCGTTCTGGGATAGTGCAAAAAATCATATCAAGAGAATTTTTTCGCCAAAATCCGCTCAAAGAACTGTTGCTGCCCCTATTTACTCTACTCATCTCCATCAGGCCCCTCTTTCCCAGGTCTTCATGGATGGTGTTTTATCTCCAAGAATTGGATCCTACCAACTGACGAGCCGCTTATTTCTGATTCTGATAGTGACTCAATATCCATACGCGATGTATCGTCAACTGTCCCGATCAATGTTAATTCGGTTTGCAAACAACTGCTAGATAAATCAATCATGGCGAAATTTGTTGCTAGGATGCTGAAGAAATCAAAAAAGGCCAAAGCTTAGAATAATAACCAGATTTTTAATGTGATTGTTTCTTATCTTGCTCTGAAAATTCCTACCACTGAAGATAAAATCTGCAGAAACCGTACCCTTACTAATATGTGTCGCCCCAATCGTCCGGGCCTCTCTGAAACCCAAGAAAACTGATTGACTCCCTAAAATTCTGTTGCTGCCGTCATATCTCCCAAAACTTGTCTCATCTCTTCTTGCTCTTCAACCTGATATCTGTATCACCCAAACTGTAGGAACCAACATTGACAAGTTCTTTCATAATTTTGATCATGACAATAGTATTTTGTTTATTACAACAAACATCGGATCTGAAATTCCGCTAACTGAACTTAGTTCCCCTGAAATAAACATTACCAATAAAAAATCTATCGTCATACCACTCTGCATTGAATCATGTCACTGGATTATCGTACTTATTGATGTTGTTAGAGGTACCTCAGTGTGATATGATCCTCTGGGGGATTGTTCAGAATTCTCACTTTCAGTTGAAGTCTGTTTCAAATTAATTATCAATAAACTAAATAATTTAATTAATATTTCTTCATCCACGTAACTAGTTGATAACAGATTTTACAAACATAATCAGTTTGACTATGGTCCAACAGTGTGCCTCTTTCTTCTGTCCTTCAATAATTCATTTTTGACCCAAATATCACTTCTATGGATATCCGTAGAATCTTTTCTTCCTTTAACATTGAGACACACTCTGATAAACTTGAGTTCAGGTCCACTCCAGCAAGTCAGCTTCCAAATTTTCTTTTTTTCAATCACTCCTATGTTGATGCATACTGTGTCAAACATGTCAACACTCCAACCATTTTTGCTTTTCCTGTCTACTTAACCCGGATAATGCTTTCCAAGAAGAGGGATTACATTCTGACTTATTTCTCACTTCTTGAAATAAATGGTCGTTCCTTGCTGCACTTTCATGTTTTCTTTCTTAAGTCCCACTGGGCTCTCTTTTCTGCTTTTCTCTCCTAACACACTGATTGTTCATGATCCGAATAGTTTAAGGAACAGTACAACCTATGCAAATAAGGTAATCACGTTCAATGACTTTGTTTATCGCAATTGTGTTCATCAATCGAGACTAGTGATCTCTGATGCTGCATCAAATTATTCGATTTCCCAAAAAAGTAATCGACAGTGGTCCACTCATCTGTGGATATATGAAATTACATATTATTGTCCTTTCGTAATAACGTAATTAATTTAAAGTCTATCCGCCTCCATGCACGATGACTCATACAGAACTGCAAGATTCAGAAAGCCCCTGTCAAGCCCAACCAACGTACGTCTACCATAATCCATGCGGTTCGTATTGCCTTGGCTGAAAATATTTTATGTCAGTATGGCTCCTCAAACATTAATATTTTCTATAAAAAAATCAATAATTGTTATAATATTCGTAATGTGAAACCACGGGTGCCGTATATGGGTAAGCATGAGCAAAAGGGT
Source organism: Girardia tigrina (assembly GCA_001938485.1). Taxonomy (NCBI): domain Eukaryota; kingdom Metazoa; phylum Platyhelminthes; order Tricladida; family Dugesiidae; genus Girardia; species Girardia tigrina. The sequence goes on along the minus strand of MQRK01242310.1, from coordinate 14,858 downwards.
AGGATGACTGGCTCCAAACATCGGAGTTTTCTTTTACACTAATTAGAAGGCTGCAATGAAACACATCCTTTTTTCTGTCAAAGCTGACGTATATCCGACAATTGGGGATTTCACAACATTTGTAAATAAAAACCATCAAAATCGAATGCACACGCCAGCATATGTTTTTGATCCTTATTACTATAAAAGGAGTGCGCACTTTGTATTTCATATCGCCTCTCCAGATGAGATTGTCAACTACCTCAGTGGAAAAAGGAAATCTGCTCCTTTGATATCCTGTATGGGGATATCTTCTACTGTGATCCTACTGAAATTCTTCTCCATCAACTATTCAAAATGATACTTGAAGGCTTTATCACACCTGCTGCTTGAAAGAATTATATAACATTAATGATTCCAAAATCTGGGAAAGATGGAGACTATCATTGGCCTTCTGCAGGAATGTATATATAAATTATATATAAACAACTAATTGGTTTGATTCATCAGAACGATTTTCTCCACCCGCCTCAAAAGCAAAGGCCCCTCTGGTGGATATGCTGATCACATCTTTTACTCCGAGCAATTCTTGATTATTATTGAAAGTATATTAAAAAACCATTAATCCTAATCTTTATGGATATAGCTGCTGCGTTTGACACGATCTCAGTTAGTCATGTCCAGGCTTTATTATTTTTAATCGGAGCAGACTCTAGTGTTACCGGTATAATTAGTGAATTTTATAGGGACTATACTACGACCATTGTCTGTGAGAATGAGTTAACTTTACCTATTAAGGTTGCTTTTGGAGGACCCTTTTCTATGCTACTGTTTAATATTGGGATTAATCCCATTCTTAACAAAGAAATATATTAAAAATGTGGGGGAATCTTGATTGGTTCTAGATTCATCTCCTGCATGGCGTATGTAGACAATTTAGTATTCTTTGTTGAATTACCTACAGCTATTCAAAATGTGGTTGATGTGGCATCAAATGCTGTAAATGCTGTTGTGATGTCGTTTAGAGCTTCTAAGTGTGCCATCCTGGACATATCATGAGGAAACACATATAACATCAAACAATCACAACATACCACATTTTCAAGTCAACGAAGGATATGTTTTCTTAGGGTGCTTTATTGAACGTATTCTAACATGCACCCCGCAACAACTTATAGACGACATTATCGATTACTTTAATCACATAAAATATCCCAGCTGTCCCCCTGGTAGAATCAGCGTGCAAACATACTCTTTGAACATTCCAAGCTCACATTTCAATTCAGAAATATATTTATCCCTTTTGGGAAGCTAACAGAATCTGTCACAGGATGGGACATTAGGATTAGGAAAATTATCAAACCAATATTAGATGTATCCAATACTACGTCCACCCCGTACATTTATGTGTATAGGGCCAATTGGAGAGTTGGTCTCACATTTACACTGGATGAATACATTATACAATCCATTAGTCATTCCTTCTACATGCTCAATTCCACTGACTTGAACATTGTAGAGGCTGCTAATATGACACTTAGATGTTCTTTATCCGACCGAACCGCAGACCATAATGTCATCTTTGACTGGCTAAACAACTATGAGAATGAGCGTAACTGTTGGTGGCACAAAACCCAGAATGCCATACGAGACATCAAGTATTACTGTGAAATGTCTTTATACCACTCCGGGTGTTGCTCTAGTAGTGTACCAAAACGTTGGGGGTTTGAGGAAGTAATTAATTTTTGGTGCGCTGATCAAAATTTAAATAGTTTTAAAAAAAGATTATTTTGATTTAAAATCAAATTGAAAATTTTTAAAAATTAATTTAAAAACATTCATTAAAATAACATTAATTAAAAAACATTCTCTAAAGACTTTTATTAATATTGGTAAAAATATATTTCTAATTTTGAATTAATTTATTTAAAGGAACATTCTTAATAAAAAAATATTCATTAAAAAACCATTCATTGATTAAAAAAACAGTCTTTATTAAAATATTTTATTAATATTTGCAAAAATATATTTTCTAATTTTGAATTAATTTAATGATATGATTAAAGGATTGAATATTTAAAAAATACAGGATTGAATATTTAAAAAAATACAGGATTGAATATTAAATATAACATATTTTCAAAATTTCTACAATAATAAAATATTAAAAATGGTTTTTAAAAAAAACAGCCTATAAGATTTCAGTTGAAAAACAAAATTATAAAAACAGGACAAATAGGGGTAAATAAAAAAAAACATATTTAAACATTAAATATTTTTTAAAAAAAATTTTAATATATGTAAAATCACTTGATAAATATTTTTCTTTAATAATTTAAAAAGTTAAATGTTGTTGTGACTTAATTAAAATTATAAATATATTAAAAAAATTTTTGAAAATAGAGATCAGTGGATTAATTATTAATTAGGAAAATAGTTAGAAAATTTGTTTGAATATTGTTTTATAATAAAGATATAATTTGAGTAAAATGAATTCTGATAATGACGTCATGAATACTTTTCACATGTCGACTAACGCTGCAATGGATATCTTCACGGGTCAATTGTTACCGGAAAAGTACAGGAAATGTGATAATGTGGAGACATTTATCGAAGAATGTAAAAAAATCTTTAATTTTGCAGGAATAGTGAAGGCCAAACAAGAGACAATAGTCATTTGTTTATTGCAGAGAGATCTGAAAGATCGATACAAAGCGGTAGATAATAGTGAGCCATTTTTTAAATTTTGAATCGACGATATAAAACCAAAACTCAGTTCACCTTTTAAGACTTTTTATTTTTTATCCAATTACGTTTGTTACAATTTAATGCAGTTAAACAAACTGCAATTTAATCAATTTATTTTTTTTAAACGACATAAATGATTTATTTATGATTTCCTTTAGTTTTTATCAAATTATTAGTATTATTTCATACAAAGAAATATTATTATAAATAAAACATTCATAAAGATCTCAAACATAGTTTAATGTTATATACACATTTTTATAATTAATTGATTCATATTTGAATCTTCCAGATAAGACAATAGTAGGTTATAAAGACCTATTGAGAAAGGCATTCTCTCGAACTTCCTCACTATTCGAAGATCTGATTGAGGCATGCCGGTACAGGATGAAGGAAGACATACGGGAAGTATTTTTTGAGAAAGTAGAAAAGCTCGCGGCCAAGATCTTGAAACATGACTTTCAAAAGAGGCCCTCATTGAAGCATTATTGTTACATTGTTGTGACGTTGTGGACATAAAAAAAGAAGTGACACTTAACAAAGTGAAAGGAATAGATGAGACATAAGAAAAGATAAAGTTTTGCGACAAAGGCCGCCCCACGATTACGAAAAATTTATTTTACGAAAAATTTGTTTAACGAAAATTTATTTTGCAAAGCAACTATGAAAAATTCGTTTTACGAAATTTTAATTTACGAAAATTTGTTGTATGAAGAAGTTTCCAAAACATTTGGTTTGCGAAGAGTTGTACAAGGAATTTATTTTACGAAAAGTTATACGAATTAAATATTAAACCCGTTTACGAAGCGGACGAAATTTAATAATTATTTTGAGTTTTCGAGCCTTACCATTGAGGTACCATTGAATTATATTGACTTTAATATTTGATTTGAATTTAATTTAAATTTTATTAATCGTTTTGGTATTTATTGAGTCATATTGATTTGATTATTTTATTTGAATATAATTTAAATTTTAATAATCGTCTTGGTATTTACTGAATTATATCGATTTTATTACTTTATTGGAAATTAATTTAAATTTTATTAATCGTTTGGTTATTTACTGCATTATATTTATTCTATTATTTTATTTGTATTTAAAAAATTTCATTAATCGTCTTGATACTGAATGAATTATACTGATTTTATTATTTTATTTGAATTTAATTTAAATCTTAATAATCGTCTAGGCGTTTATTGAATTATGTTGATTTTATTGTTTAATTTGAATTTAATTTGTTAAAGTTCCAATAATAAATTTAATAGTGAACATTGATTTAAAGTTAGTGATATAATTAAACATTACATTGTATCAATGCTCCGACTTGATATCGATCGCGCTTGTATCTTGAACTCGAGTATCAAACTGTTGAGATCGAATCAAACTGCCACGGACAACGAAGCTAGCGATCCAGGCGGACGGCATGCGGCAACGGTTCGTCTCTGCGTCCAAGGGACCAGGAGGGGTGGTCCTTGGACTCCGATGCACAACTGAGTGGCATGCGGCCTTGTAAATAGTTGATTAGGTTTATGTAAATAATTAGGATTGATGGAGGATTTTTTACAACTGAATGACTTTAACTATTTTGCCAATAGTTTCGTTACTTCTTCATGGTTTATGTTGATTTTGGAGATTAAATTTGTTATTAATGTTTGAATTTCACGAACCTGAAAATTTTAGTTAACGAATATACCTAATTTCTTGTAATTATTAAAAACTTAAAGATCTTATTTAAGGAAATTTTACTGATATTGATTCCTCATTTACAACTTGGTTAATTTCCTTTAATGGTTTACTTTTTTTTATTTTCCTTTAAGAAGGTTTATTAGAAGTTTATTAAAGAATACAGTTAGAAATTTTGTACTGTTTTGTTGTTATTTGTTTAATTAGAAAGATTTTACCCCTTGTCTAGTTGTTGTCTATTTGAAATTTGAAAATGAATAAACGAGGGAGCGAAATAAAGATATACCCATTTAGACGTGTTTACGGAGGGAGAATTATTATCGTAATGAATAAAGGAGTAGCTCAGCGTGTCATAAAGAGTCCTCAAGGAATGAACAATATTCATATTCAGGGCTATTAATTTTGATTATGAGAGCGAAACAGAGAAAGATTGTTTAATTTCGAGAAGGCGCGTAAAGACTCTAATGAGTATTAAGGTGTGAGTCATGATCCCAAGTTGTCGGAGAGTCTTAGACGTTGATCCCCTAAGGAATAAAGGATTAAGAATAAACCTATTTCTCCCATACAGGATACTTATGGTTTATCAATATTTTAAAAGAATAAAATAAAAATAAAATAAGTTTTGTATTTACGTTACTTGTTACAACGACTTCTTCTTGATTAAATTTCTTGCAGATATTTTTTGGCAAACTAAAACTAAATTGGCTGCTGTTTATATAGCAGTTTTCATCAGCCTTGAAAATTGATGAAATAAAACAAAGGCTAAAATATTTATAATTTTTGATGAAGTAAAACAAATATTTATAATTTTTAATTCCAAGTTTTGTTAAACTAAATATTATTTTGTTTGAAATTAATAATTTTACTAAAAGAATTATTTAAAAATTTTCCTATATGAAATTTTATCAAAATTGTTCACATGTATTTTTCGAAACCCTAACAAAAGGACCTCCAATTAACCTTAGACCACATAGGCAACCAGTTAATCTGGAAGTAAAGATTGATGAGAATATTAAGAATTTGTGGGAAAACAAAATTATTAAGAAATGTAATTCACCATGGAATACACCGATGATTTGTGTATGGAAGAAAGAAAAGAATGATGTTAGAATTGCTTGGATTTTAGACAGCTAAACCTAGTCATAGAGAGACAAGCATTTCCTATGCCAAATATGATATAAATGATGGACAAATTGTATGGAACCAGATATTTCACAACAATCAATTTAGGCAATGTATAAAGCCATTTCATTTTAAATTGAGATTTTTTCATTTTAAATTGAGATTTTTTCATTTTAAATTGAAATTTTCTCATTTTGAAATGAGATTTTTTCATTTTAAATTGAGATTTTTTCATTTTAAATTGAGATTTTTTCATTTTAAATTGAGATTTTTCATTTTAAATTGAAATTTTTTCATTTTTAAATGAGATTTTTTCATTTTAAATTGAGATTTTTATTTTGATTTGAGTTTTTTACTTTTATTAACGATTTTTGATTTAAATTGGAGATTTTCGATTTTGATTTTCTATTAAGACTGAAAATTTTGATATAAATTCGGATTTTTCTGAAATCATTTTTATAATTTTTATGATGATAATTTTACCAATTTTATCGTTTTTGTGTATATTGGTAAATTCTATTTTTAGTTTACAGTGAATATATATATATATATATATATATATATATATATATACAAATATTACTATTGAGTATATTCTTTATTCATGTGTACCCCATACAATCTCACAAGAACGAGTATCGTCTAAATGATAATTGCTGAATTAAAATATATCGTATATGGTTTATGTTTACACATTTTAATGTATACTTTATTAGTTTTCTATAATTATTGTAATTAATATAATAAAATAATAATTATATTGTAATATTTTAAATTTATTTACTTACATATATTTTCATTATTTTTTAATCAAAATTATATTTAATTTGAAATATATTTTTTCTAATTTTTGAAATAATTAAATAATAATAGTAATGTAATTATTGTATTATATTGTATTGCATAAGTAATAAGTAATTTCAATACCCATATATACCCAACATAAATATAATCTTAGTCATGGTTTTATGATATATATATATATATATATATATATATATATATATATATATATAACTGAAACTTTTTTAATTTAAAAAATAATTTTAATCAACCTAAGTAAATTTATTTTGTAATTTTTCATTTTACGTATAAGCACGTCTAATATATTTATAAAAAATTTATTTATCAATTGATTTTAGCTATCTAAAATGAATCATTCGACATCAGACATAAATATTTAAATTTCCAATTTAAATAAAAATCGTTAATAAAAGTAAAACTCAAATCAAAATAAAAATCTCAATTTAAAATGAAAAATTCTCAATCTAAATTGAAGTCTCAATTTAAAATGAAATGGCTATACAATATTGATTTTAAACTTCTCCACGAATCATTTTAGGCAAATATTTTAACGTAAATTAATAAAAATATTTGTTTAAATAAAATCATAATTAATAATATTATATTTATTTAATGAATTTTACGGTTTATTAATTATTGAAGGGATATTATAAATATTTATTTTATTATTTAGATTGAAAAATTATTTTTAAATTCTTTCGAAGAGAATAAAAAAGAAATATTTACTTTTTTGTGTTTGAAATACAATAAATTTTGGAATGAACGAAAAGTACATTTCATTTTAAATGTCATTTTATAATTATCGATAATTGATCAGTTAAAATATACCAAATCCGAATATAACAGTTTCAGTTATGCCGCTCTAGAATCATTATTTGCTGACAGTAATTATCTTGAAGTTGAGGATTATGTAAATAAATGTTTTGTTAATGTTCATATATTATTTATTATTCTAAGCTTAAAAGAAGACCAATTCATTATGCGTGCATGTTTGGAAGAATAGATATTGTGAAATTACTATTATCAAGAAATTGCTGTGTGGAACCTCTTGCAGATGTAATTTTGTATTATTTAATAAATTCAAATTAGAGATAATTTAGTTATTTGGAACACCGCTACATTTGGCATGTGAATATGGACACAAAAATATTGTTAACTTATTATTGTCATTCAACTGCAATCCTGATGCCGAAGACAGAGTAATAATACATTAATTTTCTCCTATTTTATTTATAAATAGTTTTTTTAAATAGAATAGTTTATTAAATAGAATAGTTTTATTAAAGTTAAACACTAAAAGAAAAACTATTTATATTGATAATTCATTTAATAATATATTAATCGTTAAAATAAACAGAATAAACAACGACCAATACATCGTGCTTGCCGTAAAGGTCATCTGAGTATTGTGAAATCTTTGATTTCGAAAGATTGCGATATTAATGCTGAAGATGAAGTAGGATATTGATTTATTTGAGATGATTTATATTTGTGACATTATAATTTATCTGATAATTAGTATGGTCATACACCAATATTTCTAGCTTACAGAAGCGGTATTCTAAGACTTGTTAAATTATTGATTTCAAAAAGTTGTGATATTCATGTAAAAGATAAAGTAAATTATGGTCGACATTTATTTATATTGATCAAATTAAAGGGGGGAAATCAGGTCATACATCATGCGTGTCAATCGAATAATGTTGAACTTGTTGAATTTTTGTATTTGAAAGGGTCAGAATTAGAAGCTAAAAATTCGGTATATAATTCAAAAAACTAAATAGAATAAAGAATTTGATTTATTTATCATATTAGGCTAAATGGAGACCTCTACACATAGCATGCACCTGGGGTTCAAAAAATGTTGTTGAATATTTATTATCAAAAGGATGCGATATCGAAGCGATAAATAATGTAATATTATTTATAAGAATTAAACTCAAAAATAAAGTTGTGTTTTTAGGAACTTATGAGACCAATACATCATGCATGTAAATGCAATTCAACTACTGATATTGCAGAATTATTGATATCTCACAATTGTAACCTTGAAGTTGAGAATGTGGTATAATATTGATTGATTTATTTAAAAATATTTGTTTCTATTTTGTAGGACGGAGACAGACCGATACACATTGCTTGTAGAAATTTCAATGCAAGACTTATAAAGTTACTTTTAACTACTAATTGTCAAATAAATACGAAAAATTCAGTAAATAAAGAAATATATACAAATATTACTTAAAACAAATCTTAAGAATGGAAATAGACCAATTGATTTATTAACTGATTCGGATAGTGATATTCTTGTCGAATTACTTCTCCCAAAACTTCACAAAACGGATATCGAAAATTCAGTATATAAATTATTTAAATATTCACCCATAACTTGTCATGATCCTTCAGCAACCAACTACTGTGCTCCATCGTGCTTGTAAATGGAACCGTCTAAAAGTCCTAAAATTATTATTATCTAAAAATTATAATTTCGACGTTACAGATTCAGTAAAATATACTTTCGAAGTTTCTTTCCATGTTTTAAATAAATTTTAGAAAGGACGAACACCGTTACATGTTGCTTGTTGCTACGGTAGAGTGGAAGCAGCAGAATTACTTTTAACACATAATTACGATACGGAAGCGCGAGATTTGGTAATACATTTTTCATAGACTTAAATTTTCAATAGAATATGTTTTAAGAATGAACAAACAGCATTACATATTGCTACTTCAAGTAATAAGAAAGAAATCGTAGAATTGCTCATCTCAAATCATTGCGATATTAACTCAACTGATTCGGTATCACATTTGATTCATTTATGAATTTTAGAACAAATGAATTTAATTCGATTATTTGTAGAATGGAGATACTCCAATAATGTTAGCTTGTAGAGAGAAACACAGAGACATCATTCAGTTACTGTTAATGAATAATTGTAAAGTACATTGCGACAATCAAGTATGATACTTTTTTATATTCTTTTGGTCTAATAATTGTGTGTGTATTTTAGAGAAAACAAAATGAATTATTCTTTGAAATTTTTTCGAATAATTGCGAAGAAGTAAATTGTTGATTGATATAAATAATAATTATTTGTCGTTAGTTTCTTCAATCAATTTCTTCGATTTCATCGATCAAAATACGAAAATTTATTTTGGAATATTTTCACACAGATAAAGAAATGTTGGAGAAATATTTATTGGATATCACATCCAAATTAAATGGAGTCAGATCGATAAAGACATTTTATAAATTGTTCAAAAATATAAAAACAGAAAGTAAAAAATGTTTTGATGCAAATAATAACAAAAATGAAAAACCAAATAAAAAAAATTACGAAATGTGTAACATAAAACAAGTGAAAATATGCGCAAAGGTTTAATGATTTATATTTATTTGCATTATAATGAGATTTATTTTTAGATTTGCTCATTGTGTTGCACCAATCAAATTGACAAAAGTAATGATTGTGGTCATCTTTTCTGTCGTCACTGTCTGAAAGAAGTTAAAAAATGTGCATTTTGCAAAGAGACAATACTTAATGAAAAATTCGTTAATCAATTTTAATTACTTAAACACATTTTTTTATTTTAATAAAATTTATCTACAGATTAAAGTTGAAATATTGGATGCTTTGTAGAGTAGTTTACTGATTAATATAGGGTTTTCCGATCAATCTCAGAATTTTCGCAATCAATTTTAGAATTAATAAATTTATTACAAGTGTAGTGCCCTACTACTTTTTGTTATTTAAATTATGAACTATGATATACTTGAAATTGATTATTATTGGATTATAATTAATAGTTTGAATTAATGTTTTAAACATAATAAATTTGGAGAATTCTTTATTGGATTTTTTTTCTTTTCGTGGAATTATTATTTGTGTAGATTGGGAACATCTTCTGTTCTCAACAAAAAAATTTTATTTTGCAAAAACTATAATTAAAAATAAAAACAGTTCACCAAATCATTTATTCCAGGATTACACTTCTTAACTCACACTTTTGGATATACCCCAACATCTTACGGAAAAAAGTTATTTCATCAAACTTCCCACTTATCAACCCTCTTAACTGTTTTTCACTTCTAGCATTTCCAAATATCACCAAATTTTTCCAAACAGAAAACACATTTTCAATTGGATTTAAAAGTGGAGAATAGAGAGGGAGATACTCAATATTATAAGCAAAAATTTCTCTATCTTCAAGCAAACCCCTGTAGTGGTAAATTCTGATATTATCCATGATACAAATTAGATTATTAATTCCAGATTTCTTGCAAACTTCTTTAATTGCCTTCAATATAACCTTAACATTTTCTCAATTTACTACCATTTCGTGAATTTTATGGTAAATCATACTATACTTGTTCATTGCGCAACAACTGAAATATTTCTACTTCTAACCGTCGAAACAGAAATGAAAGCAGATTAACCACTTCTATTTATACCTCTTTTTGATCTACTAAAAACATAAAATCCAACTTCGAGAAAAATTAAATTCCTATCATCATTTTCGACCTCCAATAACATGAAATTTGAAGCATAATTCCCTCTGAGCTCTTTTGTCGTCAGATAATTTCTTCGCTCAAGAACTAAAGTGGTCCTCTTTAGGGTGCAGTGCAATTCTTTCAGCGTCCTATCAATAGTGATTATTCATACATTAACTTGGAAAGTTTCCAAACCCAGGTAGCAAGTTCTCGCAGAGTAAGAGTACACTCTTGATCTACTCGGTGAGTGGAGTGGATGTGACAGAGTTTCATAACCCAATTCGTTTAGCTTTTTTGGAGCGATTTTGTGATGTGTGGCCGGGCGTTGTCGTAGAGGAAAATTGGCCCCTTCATATTGACTAATATCGGTACATATGTTGGAGCTCGTATATCCATCTTTTCACTTTGTTGGCAGTACTTCTTTGCGGTGATCGTTTCACCCGTATTCAGAAAGCTGTGATGGATGAGACCGGCTGCAGACCACTAAAATATCATAACCTTCTTTTGGTGGAGTTTCGGTATTTGAAATTGATGAGGAGCCTCATCGTGGTCCAAGCGTTGTGCCGAACGTCAGCAAATGTCTTAGTGAATTTACTTCTCAATACACACCACAATTTGATCGAGAAACGGGTCGTTCTTGTTGCACAGAAGAAACGCGGAAGACATCTAAAAACGAAAATATTTTGACTTTCGTTCAATTCGTGAGGCACCCATTTATCGAACTTTTTCGACTTTTCAATTTGCTTCAAGGCCGAGCGATGGTTAAGGGATCAACGTTAAGCTCTTTTGCGAGTGTTCGAATAGATATGCGTGGATAAGCTTCCACCAGCTCCTTCAATTCGTTGTTGTTATTTGTCGATGGGTGGCTGCATGAAGCTCACCCTCCTGCTTTGTATTGCCAGAGTGAAACTTTTGGTACCAGCGCTGCAACGTGCATTCGTTGACACTTTCCTTGCCCAAAACTTCGTTGATGTTTCGAGCGGTTTGAGCTACATTACGCCCTAGCTTGAACTCGTAGAAGTAAATGTTGCAAGAATCACGTATGGAGTCTGCAATTAAAATCAAAATTATTAACAAAAGAAACATTATATTAAGTTTTAGACAAATATATCTAAAAAACTAAAAATTAGGCTTTTGAATGACTCATAACATCATACATTACATACCATTATATATGGTTTAGTTGTATAACATTGCCGTAAATTACAAAAAAATCAAAAACTTGTATCCCTTTTGCAACAAACTAATATCACAATTTGACAATTCTCAACAAAACTTGAGTACCTAATCATCGTTCTTGATTGATAGATTTTATTCTATTTCTAAACGTCATATTATTTAAACAAATTTAAATTACAATTTATTTACAGTTCGATTACAAACTAATTTTAATTATTTGAAAAATATTTTAAATGTATTATTTATGATAAATTAATTTTATTTTAAAGTTAGTTATACAAATTTTAATAATTGAATAAATAATTCGACGTTTTAAAATATCTTAAATATCAATCTTCCATCTGGGTGTGATAAACCCAGTCCTAAAACAACACACAATAAACACTATTGAAAAATATTCCTCACACTCATAAAACCTGATCTAAGACTCACTGTAACGACTGTTGTTATAAAAACACCATAAAGAGGATGACATTGTTCTATTTGATATACAATTGTTCACGAAAGATAATTTATGTATGATCTTTGCAGATTGTGCGATAAAAATAACAATAGTCACAATAAAAACCTTTCTTGAAAATAAAAAAAATTGAAAACATCCATTTAGAATTCTCATTATTCAATGTACCGTGTTTTCCCTTGAAAATCAGCCATCATAAATGATCATTATTTCAAATTAAAAGATTTCATAAACAATAAAATGAATCGTTTCCATATTTTTGTATTAATAATACATCCGAAGTTCTAATTGACAATAGTTTTTCATACTTTTCATCAAGACATTCTTGATTTTTTACTTTGGTAAGTGTTCTAAATGAAATGAAAGAAAACAAATGCAAGAACACGTTTTAATTTGAACTGTAAGCTTCTAATCATTCAATAGTTTGAAGAGAAAAATCAAAAAGAATTTAGCATCTGCCTCCTAACAGAACGATCCATAGATTGCAAGATAATATCAGTTTGTCAGAAAGATATATGATAATTGAAATTGTAGAGTACAAGCTCTGATTGGGTCGAAGAAGAACAAGTGTATGGGTCGCGAGGAGAGCTGATATTCTAGAATTTGGGAAGAAATTGAAGATTCTAGAAGACAATAAATTGTGAAGATTAATTCTGAAGACAATCCAATATAGGTAATGGAAAAGGTTTTCCTAAAAACAATTACCATCATTAAGCCTACTTTTCCACGTACCGTCCAAATTTCCTCATTTGTGATTGACTCAATATTATTTTAGTTTCTTAAAGAAAAAGAATAAGCTACTCAATTGGTTTTGTGCGACTTTTTATCATACGACATGAGTTATTTACGGGAAAACACGGTATTTCAAGTTAGTTGAATAGTTTATATTATTTCCCATGTTGAGTATTTTGTCATTATGTTAGGGTTTTGGAAAATGCATATGAACACTTCTTGATAATTTTATATAAGTAAAAAATTAAAATAATTCTTTTAGTAAAATTATTAATTTCAAATAAAATAATATTTAGTTTAAGAAAACTTGGAATTAAAAATTATAAATATTTTAGTCTTTGTTTTATCTCATCAATTTTCAAGGCTGATGAAAATTACTATATAAACAACAGCAAATTTAGTTTTAGTTTGCCCAAAAATATTTGCAAGAAATTTAATCAAGAAGTCGCGTTAACAAGTAACGTAAACACTTATTTTATTTTTATATTATTTTTTTTAAAAAAATATTGTTAAATCAGAAGTACCCCGTATGGGAGAAGAAGGTTTAATTTAAAGAGTACAATATCGTTCGTTTTGGGAGATTCGCAGTTTTTACTGTAATCTATTAATTCGTGCGAAATATTGTTTTGTGGTTGGTTCTGTCATCAAGAATTGAATTATTATTATTATTTTGTCTTGTCAATATTTGTTAGTTGAAATAAAGTTTCATAAAAGAATTTGTGTTCATTATTCATATATTTATGTTGGAAGTCCCTTCTGATTAATTGGAGTCAAATAAAAGATTAAATATTATTGATTAAGAATTATTGATTAAAGATTATTGATTAAAGAATAAAGAATAGAGATTTACGATTAAAGATAAAGATTTAAGATTTGTGTTTTAAAAGTGAATATTGAGATTAAAGATAATGTAAAACCCCAACAATTATATAGATTTTTGGACTTACAGAAACTCAAAAGAACCGATCGCCCAGCGTTGGGCGGTGTCCTCATCATTCATTAAAAGGAACCAGCAAAACGTTTCAGCACAGCACTTCTAAGAACACTAGTCTGAAAAAAGTATGCGATAAACCCATAAAAAGTTCAAATTCAGTAAACACCGACAAAATTTCATGTCATATGGATTTTAGTCGCAATGTTCTGAGAACAGTCAAAAGAAAACATTTAATATCAAATCGGGCATTGATGTACAGCATCGTACAAAAGTTTGGAAAATTAGATAAAATGCTTGCCGATCTTTGGCTACCGACAGGTTTGCAACATCTGAAAGAAATTATACAGGATGTTGGATCACTACAATTTCTCAGGAGGAATGCCGCAATTTAGTAGCTACTATTAGAGGTTCTTGGAACATCCTCGCAATTATTATTAAAATTTACTTCAGGTATGTAAACTTTATTATACAACGCAAAAATTTTTTAAATCTAATATTTAAACAAACTTATTTTTTTGAGAATCAATTTGTTTTATAAATCTTAAACCAATATAAATAAAAATACTTATAAATATTCATGATTGGGGGACACTTGTACGATTTGGAGATAAGAAATACGAGAAATGAGATTGAGAAGAGAGTGGATGGAGAGTATTATGCAAAGAATTATGCAAAGTATTCAAAAGTATTGGAAGGACTATGCGGAAAGAATAAAGAAAAAA
>MQRK01242307.1:79286-89928 GCA_001938485.1 Girardia tigrina | reverse complement strand
ATATATATATATATATATATATATATATATATATATATATATGTATATCTATATGTATATGAATAATAATAAATATATACAGGTAAACGGATGCATTATTTCAGTTTGTCTCCTTTACTCTGTAGAAACCGACTGCATGCAGTAATGAGATGGGACTTGGGAATGTCTGTCATTGCATCCACTAAAGCAGCTATGAGAGTTGATACAGTGTTGTGAGAATGATTATTGGAGCCCCTCTCAACTACACCCCATACATAAAAATCCAGCAGATAGATATCTGGTGATCTAAGAATCCAAACTTTAGGTGTGACAGGGTCGTGAAAATTCTCAGCCTTCCACGTGTTACAATAGCAATCTAAGGCTTGAAAACTATGGCTCACATGTCTGTGTTGACTCTGATTCCTGAATAAAAAATGTGGAAACATCACATCGCATTACTACTTACAACACCAAGAACTATCAACGATACTGGAAATTTTGTCGGATAGTAGAATCATTAACCTGCAGCTCTCTGGCCAATGCCCTCATCGATTTGTCAGAGTCCTCTTCAATAGCAGCAACGAATTATAAAATATGGTGTTCTGATACTGTTAGATCGTAGATAATATGGTTTCATTTTTATAAAGTTCCACTATATCACCCTTTGCAACTTCCATTTCTCTCCGAACTTTGAGTACAAATGATCAGACGAGTTTCAAGAATGAAGGAATTTCTGAATGGGTGTCTTGTTGCCAAAGATACAATATCCGTATGCCTCTACGTTTCTTGTATAAGAGTAGATTCTACCATATCTACCTGCAAAAGAAAAACACCTAGGAAAATGTGGCACTTATATTATGTGTTTTCCATGACCTGTACACCATGTTCTTAGCAAACATTTTTCATATCAAACCAAAGATATAGATTTTAATGTAGATAAGTAATATGTGATACAAAAGTGCGTGGCTTAGTAAAGGTCCCTAGTATTAACTCCCTACAGTTTCTATTAATGGTTTTACAAGATTTAATCTTAAATCTTTCAATTCACGACAATTTGATACCAGTATTAAGTCTGCATAAAATAGAGACTTTATTAATCAAATTATTCATTATTTTAGATGAATAATACTAATTGAATTTCAAAGGTCTCTGTCCGTTTCATGACAAATCATTTTAAATACAAATCATATTTTCTTAAAATTGAAAGTTTTACTGTATTTTTCCATTATACAATTTCCCATAAAATTAAAATTTCCAAACTCCAAAGGAATATATTTCTTAGTCAATTTAATCAATAGTCAATTTCAAATAATTTGAATAAAAAATCAATAATCGATAATGATTATTTATTTCCGTTGGATTAACTGCGCAGAATTTTTTGTTTAAATTCAAAATGTTCATTTATTCTTGCATAATTAATACGTGTTTAGTGACAGTAATAATGCTTAAAGCAATTTAAAATTTGGGTTTTTTTAATTATTTGTTTGGATTAGTTGTTTAAGGAAAATTATTGATTTGTAGCTATTAGGAGAGATTTTTTATTTGATTTTGTTTTTAAAATTGCTATAATACTGTTTATATATCCTCTTTGTTAAAGGAATTTCGATATGATTTTGAGCCAATAAATATAAAATAGAATATATTTTAATATATTTGGAAATATGACATCCGGTTTGCAATACATTTTTTTGGATGGGCTTATTTTATTTAAAAAAAAAGCACAATTTTCGTTTGCAAAACTTTATGTCTCTTTTCTACAGATTTCGATTGTTTGAAATATGTATCTTTTTTAAATCTGTTTTTCCAACATTGCTCTCGATCATACTATTTTACTTTTAAACACTCTAAAATCAGTATTAAAAGAGAACAATCCAATTTTAAATTTTTATTTTTATAAAATATGTTTTGCCTTTATATCATCAGTTCTGAATTCTAATCAATTTTTATTGCTTATATTATTAGAAGACCATTACATAATTCATGTCAGTGTTAAAATACTTTAATAAGATTGTATGAATCACCTTGTACGATTAAACTAGGTTTCGAAAACTTAATTTACAGTACTTCAGTAATAATCCTTTCATAATTATCATCAAAGTTCCTGATTAAAACCAGAAAATCACTGTCATATCCTTTCCTAGAATTTCCATGACAATTCAACATATGATCGATAATTCAGCTATTTCTTTTTAATTGATTATGTTCAAGAATTTAGTTACAAGGTGACGATTTCTCTTTCCAATGTACAAGAATTCACACTTGTGACATTTATATTGGTAAACTAGATCAGCTTTCGTACCAAACGGCGTATTAGCTTTATTAGAAATATTAGGTCGTTTCAAATTGAAAGTCGAATTTTATTACAAAATCGGAATAAATATTCCACGAAGATGAAGTACATTTAATCAAAAGCATATTCCGCCTCATTTTCTATGACACCTTCCCACTTAGAAACGAGATTAATTATGCCTTACTTATAAAAATTCTGATCTTTAGAATTATAAAACTCTTGTATATCATTTTTTACTCCATCCAGTGAACATTTTTTTTCCACTTAGATAATGTTGCATGGATCTGTATAAATGAAAATCAGATCGTGAATTGTTAGGACTTTGGGTGCATTGGGTAGAATTTCCCACCCATATTCCTGGAGTTTGCTGCGAGTGTTCTTTGCAATCTGCGGCCTTGTATTGTTGTTCAGCAAAATCACACCTTTCCTATTTGCTATTACCAGAAGTTTAATAAAGATTTTTATTTCAAGCGTACCAATTGAGTATAATAAATATCCTATGTAACTGTTTCTTCAGGTATCAACAGTTCAAAGTGAGTAATCCCATTAATTCCCCAGCACACGCATAACATAAATTTTTGATCATTAATGTGGGATTTTGGAGTTGATGATGAAGCTTGATCAGGTGATAACCATTCCCGATGTCTTTTAGGTTATCATACATCACCAAATTTTCGTCTTCAGTGACTATTCTTTCAAGAAAAGGGTCACTGCTCTTTCTGGAAAAAAATAAAGAGCAACTTGATAACCGCTTAACTTTATTTTGTTCAGTAAGTTGGTGTGGTACCCACACACCAGCTCTACCGACTTTGCCAATTTCTTCAATATGGCTGAAAAATATCACCTGATATATCACTGTTTTATCCGCTATCTCATCTAACGTCTGCTACGGATCTTCTTCGACTACTATGAGAAGCTGATCTACGGCCTAGCCTGGGTTCATTTTAAGCTGAAATTACAGCTTCTAAATTTCGAGTACCATCTTTGGTACTTCCTCTCATCCAACGTTCCAGGCTAAATCTTATTGATTCTTCTTACTGCATTCGGAACATTTTTTCCTTTTCGATATTCATCGCGCTTGCAATGTTGTAAATGCTCTTCTTCCACAATTTTCGCTGCCATTGATTGAGATAATTTTACGCTTCTTGTAAAAACTTAATGAAGAGATGGTTAACTAACAAAAGCGTATAAAGCAAAAATGTGTTTCTAAAATTAGGTGGTCTGCAGCTAGATACAGTCAGTACACAAAAATGCTGCATCCAATATGAAATGACCTAATATATTTGGACATTTTATTAGTTGATAATGAAATATTTTGATACGAAAATGATATTCTTCACAATAGACTCTGTAATAGTAGTTATAATAAAAGATTTTTAAATAAACTTATTACAAATACTATTTAATTAACTTATTTAAAATCGAATATTGCCAACCGTATCCTGAATGTAAAAAAATGGAAAGATACAGCACTATAACTTTTAACATTTTCGTTTCCTGAAGGAGCAAAAGAATTTAAAAGTGTTCTCTAGAGAAACGTGATCCAGTAAGAGTTAAAATTAAAATATTATTTTCAACTAATAAAATTTCCTACTTTTATTATATATCTGCCATTAATTAATCGAAATGTCGAAAATCTGTATAATTATTCATACATTTATTTATAAATAATATTTATTAATAACATTTATTATAAATAATAATCTGGTTTATGTAACTGAAATATTGTTCCTCATAAATTTGTTTGAATAATGAAAGTTGTAATAAAAATAAAGTTTGCAAATAATGACTATGGATTTCAATCACGAACCCAAAAGTAACATACGTTCGTTTGTGGTTCCAACGCCCAATGCAACGTTGATATTACGGGCGACCTCCGATGCTTTGTGACCAAGTTTGAATTCATATAAAAAATTGCTAGTAATTGCGCTTTTTGCATATTGACAACTATTTAAATAAACACGTTATTTTAAAGTTAATATTCTATGATAGTTAAGTATCATAGAAATATAGAGCTTTTCATAAGCTTTAAAATTATGTATAAAACATAAATAAATTATAAAGATTTATTTCAAAACATGATCAAAAATCAGGACCATTCAAAAAACGACATTATTTTGTAAACAACCTAATAATAATAAAAAGTCTTATGCGTACGTTTGATGACTTCTTAATAACTTTTCAGACGTTATTAAAAATAACTACAAAAAATAAGAAACTTAATGAAAAGTCTAATGAAAATATGTCAATAGGTACCAAATGAACAAAAAATGTGTTAATTCGAAACATATTTGAAAGCCAAACAATTGCCAAAATACCACTAATGTTACACTGTCTGCTTTTATTTATGAATAATTTACCCGACGATTATTCATCACCTTAAATTTTGACGAACTAATATTTTTTAGCCGGAACAGACATCATAATTGATGGTATCAAATTCCGCTCTATTCCTAATTTCAACTATATTAAATTGTGATGGAATCCATCTTTATCCTATATATACTGAACTTAAACAGTTATATTTTTTGTTCTTTTTGTATGGTATATTTTTACAATGTTTTATATACTCGCCGTATTGTTGTCTGTTCGTGTGGAATTGGCAATCGATTTTAAAAAATCATCCCTCAGAACTTCATGACAATAGAATAATTCTTTTTAATAAATTTTACATTATTTAATTTTAAGTTAGAAATGTGTTTAAATTTAGTATTTTGGAAAAAAATAATTATGTAAAATTTTACTGATAATAGGGATTTTGGTAAAATAAAATATTTTAATAGAGTAAAAAAAATTGAAGGAGAATAGTTAAAAAAGAAGTTTAGATTAGGTTTGCGAGGAAGAAATAACTAGAAAAGAAAAATAATAAAGTAATCAGTAAACGAAAAAAGCGTGGGAATATATCAAGCTCATATTTTAAGTAGATTATTGGTAGTTAATTATATTGTATTAGATTAATTTAATATAGACGATAAACATATACGATATATCTTATAATCATCTTGGCACCTAAGTATTTACATCCAAGGAGGTATTTTTACTAACGTTTACATATAATTCTTGATGACAAACTTCATTTCCTGACACATGATATGGTGATGACAAAACTAGTTAATATGTGACTTTGTCATAAGGTCTCGAGATTTATGATTTTTTCTAAATAATTTATAAATTAAATTACTGTTTAAAGTTTTGATTTTAAATCTGAAAATAACAATAAATTCGTGAACAAAATTTAAAGATCAATCCCAAATATGGTTTACGTTAAATTATTACACCTAAAAATAACTGAAAAGTTTGAGTTAATTAAAAGATAAAAGATTTTAGTACAATAAATAATATAAAATCAAATTAATTCTTTACCCTTGTTAATTACACAAAAAAGTTTTCGTATTTATTATACCCATCATTTTATTTGAATGTTTATTGTTCTTCTGTCAATCATTATACGAACGGTTTTTGTCTATTATATTTTTTTATTATATTTTATAATAATAGAAATGGTTTGTAGAATGTTAAATTACGTCACCTTGAAAGAAATACAATATATTTTTAACATATGATTGACAATATCGTTTAAATTATTGTTCAAATTATTGATTTATTATTAATTGAAATTGATTTATGCTAGGTAAAATCAAATATACAGAAAGGGTTTATGATGCGTGCATGCAAGCTTTTGACTGCCTACCGTTAGCGGCCTTAATGAACCAGCAGTTCCTCTGCGTCCACGGTGGCCTCTCCCCAGAAATCCATATCATTGATGATATTCGAAAGGTGGGACTACTTTTCTGTTCTTTCGCAGTGCGACAAAATGAAAATATCAATTTTATATCCATAAAACAAACTATATTATATAGGAATGGTATTTATTGAACAAAAATTTCATATTTTTAATAACAAATATCGTTTTATAGTGGCATCCAATTAAAATAACTAAATGTCTTTTAGGTTTGGTGACACATAAAATATTATCCCAATCCAAATAGTTTCACCAATACAATTTAAAAAAGAATTTCGAAATTTATTAATTTCTAAACTCTAGTGAACAACAAAAACAAGAAAAGAGATTTAAAAAAAATTTAAAAACCTTGCCTCTATTTTCCATGGTGTTTGCTAATGATTTTGAGAACATGTTTTCATTTTCGATTTTAATCGCATATTTATGTACTTAACCTGTTCTCATTTCATGAGAACTTGGTATTGACATTTGAGACTTACCCTTTCAATGTTGTAATGAATTTCTCCCTCGATTCCCTCACTAGATCCAAGAGTCAGTGATGAATCCCAAACAGCACCAATCAATTAAAACATTTTTCTTTATAATTTATTTTTGACCTTGAGAAAGACCATTTATTGTGGTCTTAAGAAAGACCGTTGGCGCTCCATATGCTTAAAAGTTCGATATATTTTCAATATTATTATATAAAAGGTTACATGGAACTATTTAAACATCGATTTCTCTTTGTTCCGGAGTTTCACTTTCGCGCTTATTCATAGCTTTCTCTCGAGCTTTTCGATGTCTTTCAGCTTTTTGCGAAGGAGTTTTATTTTTCACACCCATTTAACACTTCATACTGGTTGTATTCGACCGATTTAATAAGTACAAATGTAAATCGTGCTAAATTCGTATTGACTGAATTAAATTTAAATGAATTTATCTGAATTTTCAGACATTATATTTGTGTCACTTAGGATCTAGCTGGATTAATAATAACCGATACACACATGACTCTCAAACTTTTTTAGTCGTTAATCGCGCACGTGGCATTTTGCATCAAGATAAAAAGAAAGATCGTTTGTTTGCAAAGGGAGATAAAGGCGATAAATAACAAAAAACAACAAAAATCCTCAAAAATGAGAAAAAATATTAAATGATTTTAATATTTGTTTTCTAATTCCCAATTATCTTAAAATTTATCGAGAATTCAGTTTTATATTCCAAAAATATTTAAGAACTTTATGATTGCATTTAAAAAATAAATTATAGAAATCATGACAGAAATAAAAATATATTATACTAAAAACAGTAAATATATATATATATATATTCAAGTAATTAAAAAAATATACTTTAAAAAGAAAGGCAATTTTTAATTAAAAACAAATGAACGCCATTTTAAAATATTTTTTGATAATATATTTCAACGGTTTAACCGTCATCATCTTTTTTATTGCTTTGAAATAAGAAAGGAGCGATTACACAATAACTTACATAAGTCTAATCGAAAACTCTTAACAAATTAGTTGAGAGAGCTGTTTGAACATTGATTTTTGGATCACATGATCTTATCAACAATGCTTTACAGGACACTCTCACCCAATAATTTTCAGAATGCTTGCACAAAATCCTAAAATCGTTTATGCTAATATTACAATTTTTAGTTTTTTATACTCAGCAATATTGTTGAATAGTTTGCTGAATTTATATTATATAAACGTAATAAATGAAATTATTTTGTACTAATTAAAGTAAATTGCTGAATAGGATTTTCATTTAAAATTTATAATGTTTCTCAACTAAATGGAGAATTCTTCATTTTAAATTGAGATTTTAATAAAATGTTTTAGTTAGGTATGTAAATATTTTTTGTCTAATTTGTGAATTTGCAAGTGAATTGCCGAATTCGGCATAGTAAATATGTTGAGGTTATATTTTAAAAATCCATAGTTTAGTGTAGTTTAGTTTCTAAAAATATTAATTAAAAATAATAATTTTAACCATTTCTTAATAAAAAATTTTTGTTAATAATAAAAATTGATAAATATTTATGTTCTCATAGGTGGCATACTTATGTTTAATAAAATTAAAATCATATTTTTATATAAATAGCTAAATAAAATAATAAGATCAAGATATCAGAAAAAAAGATAAAAGTCAAGTTAATTTAAAGAAATGATAAAGAATTAAAATAATTTAAATAATTAAAAAGTTATTTATTATTTATTATTTAAGAAATTAATTAAAAGTGAATTAAAAAGTACAAAATTTTTAAATAATTTGTCCTTAAAGGGAAACAGATATCATTTATTATTTATTGACGTGGGCTGTGTTATTTTTAAAATGCGAGCCTGATGAAGGAAGATGGTCAGCAACGCAATTTTCGAATTGCATCGAGTTGCACTGACCTTTAATCAGTAGAGTCTTTTGACGTTCTTTGCAGGTCTGATCACCCCACACGAAGATAAATTTACTATATAAGTATGTGCAATATTTTGATTTCTGCTTTTAGAGGTATATACTGAAACTATATAAAACTTTTATCATTTAAAACTTTTATCATTAAAACCATTTTATCATTTGGGTTCGGTTAAAATCATATGATTGGCAAATAGCACATTATGATCAATGGTAAACAATTAATTGAGGCATGATCTACTTCATATAAAGTGCAATTTACCAATGATTTTTGCTGAAGTATCGTATGTGTAAAGAAATACAATTTTTGTGACATTTAAATTTGTTTTTTTAATCTCTTTGTTATATAAATGTACAAAATACTATCAGAAAATGTAAGCAACTTTTGGTGATGCTGTTTAAATAGTAATACTGATAGTATTTGGTTATATCCGTCATATTACTAATTTAAACCCTCAATTGTTCCTGATTATTGCTAAGAACATTTAGACAATTTTCATTTGAATTTTTATTATTATCGCATTTACAGTCATCAAAACTCTCGGAAGATCTTTCACCGTTTGACATCGCTCTAATTGGTTTTGTTATTTATATTTTTAATCATGATTATTCTAACATTTTTTTAAAAATCCTTTTAAAATATTTAGTTTATAAAAATATTAATTAAAAATAATAATTTTAACCATTTCTTAATAAAAACACAAAATAATAAAAATATTATTAAATGGTTAGAAATGAATTTAATTTAAATTTTATTTATATCTAATTAAATGCTTTTCTTTTTTTTAAAAAAATATTAAGATTAATTTTAATTATTAATTTTAAAAATATAAAATTATCAAATTATTATTTTAATCATGTTCGAATAGTCAATCACTTTAAATTAAAAAAAATACCAATTTCGATCTGGGGGAGAGAAACACCATTCTAATTTTAACATATTCAAAGCAGCATACAACATCCATACATTTACACATTCAAACAATTTAAAATATTCCTCATAATTATATTATAATTAGAGATCAAATTAGGTAACCATTAACTATGCAATATAATAAGTTGTTATTTAAATTACTTAATCTTATTAATCTAGTCAGGCCGAATTAACCAAGTTTGGATTCCTAAGTATTTTCTTCTTACAGGGTCTCTTCTCTTCTGCAAAAAAATCAAAGCATTAAGTAAATTAATATAAATAAAAACTGAGTCACACACAGAAATACGAACGAAGAGGGATAAATATCGGTTAAAGAATCGTGTCATAAGTGAACTGGTGAGAAAAGAAGAAGTAATGTGTACATTAGATAATATTATTCATATCGCTATAAAAATGATAAACCATCGAAAGAATTACTTTCAACAAGAACATAAAAAATATTTTCTATAGATTTTAGAAGAGCCAGATAATAAGCAATATATTTTTGTTTATTGATTATATTGATTATATTATTATATACAGTTTTGTCAAATTTATTTGCAAATTTTATTCAAATAACATTTTGACCGAGCCCTTCTAAAATCTAATGCATATATATTTGACTCGTTTGTCTGTGCCAAATCCCGCCCCTGATTCTAGTACATAATTTCAAAAAGTTTTCATTATTAATTTTAGCAAAAAGCTTTTTATATTCGATATTGTTATTTTAATTGTATTTTACATTCTGGTTATCTATACATTTTGTATTAAATTATTATCTGCAAGGGAAACAAAGAGTATATGAATAACAAAACAAATTCAGATGGTAGTAAATATCAGTTTACTCTGTTGGTTCCCATTGACATCGAGTCCAAATAATTGTTTGCAGACATGCAACTCTGTTTCACATGAAAAAAAACATCCAGAGAACAATTTATAATTCATTGAATAATTTTCTTGCTAATTGTATTTATGTATAATTTTTAATGTAAATTTTGTATTCTTATTTTAGTATAAAAAGTTTCTATTTCTATTTTTCACATTAGCTTGAAGTCGGATCTCATAGAACTTTTGAAATATTACATACAAATTTAATGATGAAAAATATTTCCAAAATAATTAAAAAATACTGTTTTAATGCAACTTATAAAAATAATTTTTGAAATATTAATATAAAAATAATTTTTGAAATATTAATATAAAAATAATATAATATTAATAAAAAAAAATTTTTATAAAAACAACCACGTTTTTCAAGCATTACCAATGCACTAAAAAGAGGAAAATAATTTTTTTCTAGACATGTGCGAAATTTTATACC